>SNQJ01S0165308.1:0-11378 GCA_010110895.2 Picea sitchensis | reverse complement strand
AATGATGAAGGGAGTATATTTTTCAAAAAGTGATATATAATGAAAGAAATGAGTGAAATTTATTTTCAAAATTTAAACTCAATCAACATTCCTCTACATATCTTTTAGACTTGTTCACTTTGCCATTACAGAACCAATATAATATCAACCAATCAACATGTAACTATTTTGAGAAAAAATTCAAGTCATATCAATCACTATGTTCACAAACTACAGTTGTCATGAATTGCAATTTTTAATCATTTACTATCATCACAATATGTGAGAAGCCAAAGTTTTCAAAATTGTGTATGAACAAAGTTTGCAGCCACCAAATCAACATGCTATGAAAGAAATCCAAAAATATGCCAAGTTATCAAAGTATACCACACATCATTGAAGAGGTTTGAGAGGAGTACAATGGCCATGCATAATGGGCTTGCAACAATGCTATTTAAAACTTTAATTTCTAAATCCCTCTGCTCATTTTTTTCTAAATGCACATATAACAACATCAATTTCACGTCATACCCAGATTTCACCATGCCGTTCAAATACCATAAAATGAAAAACATTTCATTTGCGTTGATATATTCTCATAACATTGCAACTAATGATTTTGACTATAAGTTTCCTTTAAAACAAAATGAATGAACTGAGTATGAGAGAAAGGAAAATTCAACAAGATCTGACCCATAACTTTGAATTATCCATGTCAGGATTTCCAAGAGGGAATATGACGTGCGGCCATGAGCTCATTCACTAAAAAAAGATACCTTTTTGGCAAGGATAAACTAATGCCAATCTCAAAACTCATTTCTTTCATAAGCAAACAATAGATTCAACACAAATAAGCCTCCTGCGACAAATTCATAAAAAACCCAAGTCAAAATTATGCATATACCAATATCCCTCACTCACGGGTTCGACCCATGATGTTATACAACCCAATTCACAATAAAAACCCTTCCATAATATTTAATAAGAAATGGAAAGTGATAGTATGATAAAATGACAACTGTGAGCATACAAGAAGGATGGAGAACCATAACTGTGAACCCATAAAACATTTTCCACAACAACAAAATCTTAAAGAGTTGTCTCATCTCTTTTCATTTCACCTGATAATTGTTTATGGATGGGAGACATGGAAAGAAAAACAACCACACTTGCTACCAACTAAACAAATACATAATTCACATTTATCAACAAATTCTTTTGCAATGAAATGCTCAAGAGCTGTGTGAGTACTTACCTCATCTTAGGTGGATTTTTACTAGTCGTTTGAGCTTTGAAACAATTGCAACAATGAACAACAAGGGTAGTTGAGCTGAATGCAACAATGGTATCTTCCAAACACTTCACAAACAAAATAAAATGTGACAGAGGTAACCCTAACAACTTTCAAGGAGAGGGTACATGGTCTTGGTAGCATAAATTCTTGAGTCACTTCAAATTAATGCATCGAGCACACAAACCAACTTGCCACCCATGTGTCGTTGGCCCGTAAACATTACCATGTATATCAATACCCACTTCATAATGTTTAATCCTCATATGATATGCACGATGGGCCACAACTATGATCAAAATCAACCATAGGATATATTATAACTTTTGCAAAATGCCTACTATTTGCCTTTAGMATTTTCCATAACTATATACCTTATATACATGTGAACCATTTACATGGAACCACATACTTGTTTGCTTTTATAACTTATCAAGTGTCACTTTTACCACAACTTTGATGCCTTTGAAAATACAACATATCATATTGAAGTGCAATATGCATATACTTTCTATACAAACAAGTATTTTATATGAGTATTTTATACAAACAAGTATTTTACATGAATACAATGAAATTCAAATTCTATTAATGAATGGAATACAAAAGACTGTAAAATGCAAAGCACACAAACTAGGTAGAATGGTGGTAGCTTATCCCCGAAGAAAGAGATGTGTCGACTATGCTCATTAGTAAGAAGTTAATTACAAAGAAGCCAAAAAGGCCTTTTAACATAAAGCATCAATCTGAAAACCCTAAACATCCAAAAACCCAACCCTAGAAGATGAAATTCTAAAAGGTTTGTGGGCCCTGATGTGGTTAGTTGATACATCAATTCCCTAGGGTATTACTTTTTCATACGATCTCTGTTTGTGGTTCTTGGTATCCGATTGGAAAGGTCTAGCTTATAAGTACACATTCCGAAGAGCCCAATGGGTGTTGCCACGTAAAAAACATCATTTAGGGCCTCAAAATGGCCCTGAAAGTTTGGGACTTGAAAAACTGTAGAAAAATTTCCAAGATGTGGAACCATTCTGAATTAGTGGAATAAGTGCCTGACCACCAATATCCATCTGGATCAGTCCTCCACCCCAGGAAGCAATGGTATCCATTGCGTTAAGTTCTTCCATCCTCCATCAGATGGGGAAACTTCTATTGAATCTGACTCCTGGTGAGCCACTTGCTATGGTAAAGAAGCTGCCTTGCTTTGACGATCTGATAGAGTTCAATGTTCTGCTAGTGGGTGCCCTTCGTCTTGGTGTCCATGATCCGATCCACTGTCGCCTACTCAATGCAGTCAGGATAGATTTCTATAGGGTCCAAGTGCTCAACCACATCTGAAGTCTCCAAGAGAGGTGGAAAATATGGTCGAAGTAGTTCCACATTAAATACAAGGTGCAAACCAAGGAAAGGGGGAATACTTAATTCAAAAGAATTCTCACCCATAACCTTGGTTATGGTGTAAGGCCCATATCAGAGTGGGAAGAGATTTTAATGGGGTCCTATGAGGTTCTCTTTATACAAATGCAATGATACCTTATCTCCCACCTAAAACTTGTGTGGTATCGATCCTAATCATGGCACTGCTTGTACTTGGCATTGGATTTCTGCAAAATATCATCAACTCGTTGTTAGGTGTGTTGGATTCGTTCAAAAAATTTGGCTGCTCGATCAACCTCATTTTGAACATGGAAGGACACTTTCTTTGCAACTTAAATGGGTAGAGCTATGCCAATGGGGGCTAATGGATGGAACTCCAAGCACACCTGAAAAGGGTTATGGCCAATATAGCTATGAAGGGCTCTATTTTAGCTATGTTGAACATAAAAAAGAATGTCATCCCATGTGCATGGATGTTTGGAATTGTACATCCTTAGGATTTGAAATAATGGTCCGTGGCAGCCCAAAATGAACCCAAACATGCTCAAAGAAGAGCTTAGCAGTAGCCTCCATCGTGATGCCCTTCTTGCAGGGTGTCAAAACTACCATATTAGAGAATCAATCAACAACCAAAAAGACACGATCATTACCATTCTTGGTTGAAGGTAGACCAAACATGTAATCCATGGAGATGGACTCCCAAGGCTTCTCAGGAGTAGTAAAAGGGGTGTATAGCCCCTTTTTCTTAATGGTGGGTTTGGAAATGATGCAGGTAGTGCAAGATCTAATGTACTTGCTAACATCTTGACAGAGTTTTGACCAATACTTACATTTTTTTTTCCACGCCAAAGTGTCCTCCCACCTGATTGTAATGAGCTTCCTAAATCAACTTTGCACGCTCACTTGAAGGAACACATATATGACTTAGATGGAATAACAGTTCATCCTAGAGATGAAAGTATGAAACTGGTTATCCTGCAGTCAATGTTTGATACATAGCAATAAATTCAAAGTCATTGTTGTATAATTATAGCCACCCGGAGGTCTCATGCCCACATGAGTTGAGAACTATGGCTAGCACCACAATTGGGGGTTGACTAAGGAAGTCTACAACGTGGTTGGTGCTGCCCTTCTTGTACTTGATGTTCAAGTGGAATTGCTGCAGGTACGTGGACCACTTATGATGGTGGTCATTTTGTAACTTTCCTTGTGTCTGCATGAATTGTAGAGGCCTGTGAGCAGTGTGGATGATCATTTCCTCTCCTAGAATGTAATGCTTCCACTGTCGACATGCATGGACAATGTAGTACATCTCTTTGTTGTATGTGGGGTATTTGCGAATAACATCAGATAGTGTTTCACTTTGATAGGACACCGGATGTACATGTTGAGTGAGGATTGCACTGATGGTATAATCTGAACCATTTTTCTCAATATCAAATGGTTGTTGTAGGTCTTGCAGAATAAGGATTGGTGCTGAGGAGAGGTAGAATCTCAAATCCTTGAATGCCTTTTGTTGTGCCGCAACCCAAAACAACTTGGCCTTGGCTCCACCCTTGGTCATCTGGTTTAGGGCCCAAGCGATATGATATAACCCCAACACAAACCTTTGGTATAAGTTGGCGAGGCCCAAGAAGCTGCAAAGCTCGATTAGTGTCTTCGGGGTCAACCAATCGCGAACAACTTGGATCTTGGATGAATCCACACGCACACCCTGTTCATCAACGACGTATCCTAGATATTGAATTCTCTGCATATTGAAGAAAAACTTCTCCAAATTTACATATAACTTGTGTTGTCATAGGGTGCCCAAGATTTGTTGAATATGCTTCAAATGTTCCTCCCAGGTTTTTCTAAAGATGAGGATTTCATCCAGATATACGATCACAAAGGAGTTTGTGAATGACCACAATATATCATCCGTCATTTGCATGAATGTGGTCGGGGAATTAGTTAAGTTGAAAGACATGACCAACCACTCGAAGAGACCTTATTTAGACTTGAATGTTGTCTTCCATACATCAATTTTCTCAATTGACACTTGGTTGTATCCTGACTTCAGATCAATATTACTGAAAAATTTGGCACCCTTGAGCTGATCTAGAAGATCATCAATTCGTTAGATTTAGGTAGCGGTTCTTGACCGTGATCTTGTTCAAGGCTCTGTAATCAATACAAAAAGTCACCATGTCCTGTCCTTCTTCTATACTGGAACAATTGGGCTCATGCAAGGTGAGGATCTTGGTCTAATGTGCCCCTTCAGAATTAACTCTTGGATATAGCATTTGATTTATTCATTCTCCAGAATAGAGTGTCTATATACCAAGTCGTTGGGCATAGGAGAACCAGGTGTCAAATGACTTGAGTTATTTACCTGATAGTGCAAGGGCACCCCAATAGGTGAGACAAATATGTATTTGTGTTTTTCTACTATCTTGTTGTTGGGAACAAGCCCAATTTGGGGAAAAGGCATGACGTGGAGGAAATACATTTGGCAGGGAGGCATGCGAGGTGTGCATGGAAGAAGATGGGAAAGAAAGACAATTGGCAGGAAAAGAAGTGGACGAAAGGAAAAATTGCATGCAGAGGAAGAAAGTGTGCAAGGACAACATGCAAGAAGACCTAACTATGTTAGGGTTTTGGTAAGAGAATGTAATGGTTGATGAGCCAAAAACACATATAAATAGATACCTAGGAGGTCTAGGTTGGGGGTTCTGATTATTGAGTGTTACTCTCGCGAGAAGGAGTAATTGGTTTGTAACACGACTGTAATCTGATCCAATCTTGTAAGATGTTGAGTTCTAGAGGGTCAGAAGGGTAGATATTGAGGGTTATATCATAGGATGAGGAGGCTGGTGTGATCTAGTCCGCCTCATAATAGATCTCGACCTAACTGAGGACGAGTTGTAAAGCACGCGACGCTGTGTTTTTGGAACCGTCATAATAAAAGAGCTTGAGAGACAGATCTTTGTGGATGTAGCCTAGGAGGGGGTGAACCACTGTAACACCTGTGTTATGTTTTTGAATGTTTGTATCCCTTTTACTGTCAATAAGTAGGTGTTAGAATGATGTACGAATGAATTAATGGATCTAATTATGCTACATGCATGAATGAAAATGATGGTATATTGCTCTAATAATTAGATAGAATTCACAACGCGCCGTTCACAGATCCCCATTCAGTTATGGACTGCAAACATTTGAGCATTGTAGTCACCCATTAAGACTATCTCGGGTGAGACTGCACAGTGCACTTTGTGCGCTGCACTGCCTTCTAGTTTACCAGGAGGGCTGATAGTTTTAGAGGCTTTGTTGGATCCCCAATAGATCTGAACCCGAGTCAAATCATGTTAAAGGTATAACTAAGATAAGAAACCAACAAATGGTTTCGTTGCTGGTTGGAACAACATAGGATTGAGTGGAAGAGATCTGTTGAATATTTGTTAAAAGAATGTTTGATCTGTTGAAAAAATGTTAAAAGAATGTCAGATCTGGGACCAAAGTGTAAAAAATAATGAAATTATAAGGGAATGTTTATACCCTAGAGACCCACGAAGGAGGAAATAAAGAGATGGTTGAAAACAAAGGAGCTATATCTTGCACAACAAGATAACAGAAACCCCAAAGTAACATCGTGCAAATATATTGAGAAATATGTGTTTACTGATCTGCATGAAGTATTTTTCTGTGATTTTCCACACTTACTGTAGGAGTGGATATTGAGGTTGAAAGATAACCATGCAAAAAATTGGATCCGACAGTTAGAGTGGAACCCAGTTCGTATCGCGTAGTTACAACAGGTGAATAACAAATTCACCCGCGTAGTAGATTTTTGGCTCGACAGTATTGTAGCAGGCTTTATAACAAAATTTGCAGTAGATACAACAAAGTCGTACAACGTAGCAGAGCAAGATTTTCTATGCGTCCCTAGAGGAAGATATATTAGATCATTTTATACTTCTATTAATATATTGCTGTATACCAACGGGGTAATGACATTGGTGTCAGACAACTAAATTTCCTTGCGTGCATGGGGGAAGCACTGATAGGACATGGAAACATGGAGGAAGAGACAGATAAGGGAAGGAAGCAGGAACCTATCGACCCAATCATGACGGAGGAAGACCAGATCAGGCAGATCATGGAAACAACGGGAATGTCGCACAGTGGAGTACCCTACCAATACAATATGAACAATAAGAAGAGATCCATAGCCACGTGGGAAGGCTTGGCCTGTGATGAAGAAGAGGTAGAGGATCTTTGGGTTGTGGAGAAGATTGAGGAAATGATGCGCACAACCTATGAAATAAATATAGGTGGTTGAAGGGCAAGAACATAAGGCATCACTCCAATCCATGTTAATGTCAGTGTGGAACCCATAACCCTATGTACGACTAGTACGCTCGAAATAACATCAGCATACAAACAACTGTATTTTAGTGGCAGATGATCGATAGGACCAGGATCCAGTCACAACACATCAACTGGGGGAAGCCAACTCAGGAAATGTTATTCAAGGATATATAACACACAGAGGTAGTAGTCTGACACAGTTTGCAATGGTAGGACATGATCCCACCATTCAGTTACCACAATTTCGAGGAGAGGTAGAAAAATAACCTGAGAAACACTTTTTTATTTGTGCAAAGATCTGGGAAGCGAAAAAGATCACTGATGAAGACACTAAACTTGCGCAACTAGCTATCACCCTAAGAGACCTTGCACTAGACCGGTACATGAGTCTAGATGTAAACAATCCACCTGGGATGATAAGGACAATGACATACGTCAATAAATTATTGATTAATGAGTTCCAGAAGTTGAGATCATAGGATCAATACATGAACGAAATGATAGAAATCCGACAGAAACCAGGAGAATTTGTCTGGGAAATTGACCAGTGATTTAAACGTTTGAAACAAAACTTGAGGTATGCCATGATTGACATGCAGGATAGGCATCTGTTTGTGAATTCTCTGTTACCACACCTGAAATACCCACTCAGACAACAAAAATTCCAATCTCAAGCAGAGGCTCTGCATGCAGCCTTGCAAATGGAGGAGAATTAGTACCACAAGACAAATCCAGCTATAGAGGAGTTGAAGGAGGATCTAAAGAATCTTACCTTTCAACTCCATCAGAATAAGGGCAAGGACAAGCGAGAATCTGTTTGGTGTACCACATGTAGAACATAAGGGCACCATAAGAACAAATGTCCAACATTCACGCAGTATATGGAAATAGGGATGCCAAATACATTTTCAACAGGAGGAGCCTAGTGTGAAATTTGCAAGATGCATGGGCATGATCCATATCATTTTTCTACGATCCAAAAATACCAGACAATACCAAAGAATGCATACTACACCTTTTGCAAGTCAGTAGGGCACGATGACACAGACTACAGAACAATGGATCTGATGAGGGAAACGACGTCAGACACATATAGGGTGCAAGCCAAAATGATGACAGGGCAAGATGTACCTCAATTTAATCAGGCACCACCACAGTATAATACCGTGCCACAACAGTAAAAATACTGTGCAACCGCAATATATCCTTGTGCAGTATAATCAGGTACCTCAATACAATACACCACGCGAAGATCCGCTGGGTACAGATGAGAAGGATGAGGCAGAGTCGACTATGGACGCGGAAGAGGTCCATTAGTGTTCCATAAATTCCAAAAACCAGGGAACTATGTAAGAGAATGTCCAGTACCACCTGCGGCATGCATGTATTGTCACGAAACAGATCACGATACAGAGGATTGCACAACATTGTTGGGGAAGATACATGAAAAACAGAATCAAAATAATCAGAACGTACAATAGATCTCTACAGAAGCTAGAGAAGATGGAAGAAACATCAACATAGTGATGCACAGAGGTGCTTAAACAGGAGATGATGCGGCTAAACATGAACCAGTACAAAACCAGTGGATTAAGAAGAATACCGAGCCACCCAAGCGATTTGATGCAGGAAAGGAGAAGGAGACCTTTAAGGAGGGAAGACAATAATTTCTCAAGAAAAATGTTGCATCCACATCTAACACGCAACATATCTAAGACGTCCCAACGTATGAAATGCCGTCAACACTGGACCATATCAGTGAAGTCCACTCGGGAAACCAAGTAAGTTGTATTAAAACTTTCCTGCAATCCTGTATTCAATTATTTAAGGATCCATCCTCTATTATAATATTATAGAATCTGTTAGATAGATGTACCACAAACTCTAAGGGAAAGTTATAACATAGGATAGTCAATCACCTCCATGCCAGAAGGAGAACCAATAGAGAGTTTATATTGAATTCCAACATCATAGATTTAAACATGGGCGATGTGATATTAGATCTGGGATCTGAAGTGAATGTATTACCCAAAAAGACATGGCGATGCATGGGAGAACCTACCTTTGGCTACTCACCAGTCCAACTGAAGTTAGCAAACCAACACAGAGTTTTGCCAATAGGGAGGCTGAAAGGAGTGACAATAGATATAGACAGAGTGCACACTAAGGCAGACTTCAAAGTGATCGAAATCATGGATGACACAACACCATATCCAACATTACTGGGATTGGATTGGGCGTTTGAAAATCAAGTGATAATCAACCTGAAGACCAGGAAGATGACATTTGATTCAGGATAATACAGGGTTATCATGCCCCTAGATCCATTTGAAGTCGAAATATTTGTGGAACCAACATGTCTAGATATGGAAGAATTTAACCAGCTGTACTGGACCACCACGTGCGCTGAATATTACATTAATCCAACTTTCGATGGTGTACTTAGCTGGAGAAGTATCATGTCATGTGCTTCTATCTCATACACAGGTCTAGATAATTGCAAGCAACACCTACATGAGGTCTCAACCAGAAGATGCGCAAAATAGACTGCGCAGTAAGGTGGGTTGGGACATCAATCAAAGAACCTCCAAGTTTCCATGGAATCAACAACTTGGAAGAATTCCTAACGAGATATGAGGAGGAAGTATCAGACAACCAGAGATTGGTATCTCTCGATATCACACTTAAGGATACACCTGCAAGATGGTGGGGTGCACACAAACATAATATAAAGGACTGGTACCGATGCAAAAGACTATTGCGCATCAGATTTGGTGCAGAACAAAAGAGGAGCGCAACTCAAAGATACAATGGACACATAACGCCTGCAGAAAACTTGGAACAATACAGAACATAGTAGAGGATGATACCACCTGAGGAATGACCTCATTATTTCATTCACACACTGGAAGGAATTCCAAAAAACTAGTATGTAGACCAAGAAATGCACAGAGGTACCACTGAATGGACAATATTGCAGCAGAATTTCATAGACACATTCTCATTCGAGCATGAGAACCCCAACGTTGATTTCACGTTAAAAATTTTTAGAGGCTTGATATTCATTGATAAACCAGAGCTGGACCTTATGACCGAATATCAACAGCAGAATAGGCAGACAATCAAATAATTGCTATCATACTATCGTGTAGAAGAAGACATACCAGATGAAGAAGATCCACACAATATCCAGATTCTAGAGATCGAAGGAGAAAGGGGGGTAGTAAGGCCCTCCTTAGCAGCATAATAATTTACTACACCGATTAAAGTAAATAAGGTGAATGTTGGAACATAGGAGAATCCCAAGATGGCCAGTATTGGGGATTATTGGGACGATAAAACATTGGAAAGGATAACAGAGTTACTGCATGAGTACAGTGACCTGTTCCCAATGAACTTCACAGAAATGAAAGGTATTGTAGGAGAACTTGGAGAGATGAAGATCCCTCTCAAACCAGAGGTAAGACCTATCAGACAGAGGCCTTACAAAATGAACCCCATATACAAGTAGAAAGTAAGAGCAGAAATCGACAGAATGCTGGAAGTAGGAATCATAGGACCAGTAGAAGAATCATAATGGATAAGCCCCATGGTAGTTCAGGAAAAGAAGCAAGGAGGCATAAGAATCTATGTAGATATGAGAAATATCAATGATGCTTTCCTACATGATTCCTTCCCTACACCCTTTACAGATGAAGTCCTAGAAAATGTGGGAGGTCAGGAAGCATACTCATTCACCGATGGATTCTCAGGCTACCGCCAAATCAAGATATCACCAAAAGGTCAATACAAGACTACCTTTGCGACATAATGGGGATCCTACTAATACACAGTCATGCCTTTTGGACTAAAGAATGCACTATCAATTTTTTCCAGAGTAGTCATTGCTGCCTTCAAATAATTCATCCATCAATTTCTAGAGGTATATTTGGATGATTGGACAGTGTACAGCCTATTGAAGGATCATGTAGAGGTGTTGAGGCTAATGTTAGAAAGATGTAGGCAATGCCAAATATCCTTGAACATTAAGAAATGTATATTTGGAACACCCTTCAAAATTCTATTGGGTCACATAACACGCATACAAGGTTTGACCGTGGATCTTGCAATAATTGTTAATTTACCACCACCAAAATCAGTGCACCAGCTATGAGCCACATTGATACATACATGATATTACATAAAATTTATAAAGGGGTATGCACAAATCACTGCACCGATGGAGAAATTGCTCAAGAAGGATATTAAATTCCAGTGGAATGAGAACTGCTAGCAAGGGTTGGACACCCTGAAGGAGAAGATGGTCACAACACCCATCTTAGTCTTTCCAGATTGGGAGAGGACATTCCATGTGCATGTATATGCATCAACCATA
>SNQJ01S0165307.1:13021-31216 GCA_010110895.2 Picea sitchensis | reverse complement strand
CAAGTCCCAAAATCCCAAAATGGGCTAACGGTCTCTAGCTCCTACATGAAATTCTCCTGATATGACCCTTTGTTGTAACCTAGGGCGCAACCTTTGAGCACGTTGGGATTTCGTGTATCGGGGATTTACGATGTGGCTTATCTCCCTTCGCCCGATAGTCAAAATCATGATATTCCTTTTCCACAGATCGACGGTACAAATTCTTCCCATGATCAATGGTCCATATCGTGTCGAGATTTTGCATATCGCGAACTCCGAGTAGTTGTTCCTCCACACTCCTGATTCCCGAAATACCAAAATTTCAAAGCACTAGATCAACGACTCTTGTTGATATAGATCTGATGGATGCTATCTCTCCTAAGATTGGGAGTGTTGAAAGACACTCAATCATATCCTCTCCACTAATCTACTAGATCCAACGATCCACGAAAAATCGGTGTTTCTCCCTCCGAGAATTTCAACCATTCGTTCAGACTCTTGATAACTTTTTCCAAATAACTTGGTGTCCTTCCTTCTGAGCTTTCCTTCTGTGAGGCAACTTTGACCCTCATTTTTCCTTCAAACTCTTCGAAGTCTCTATCCCTCTTGAGCTTGTTTCTTGCAACAAACTCAAATATTCTAAGGGAATTCTTGTGCGCACTCCTTGCGGCCCTCACAATAATCATTGATTATCTGACATCTTCCACCTCTGCGCACCCCTTGCGATAGAAATCCTTCAACCACTCACTTGGGTTGGAAAATTCTAAGACTTCAACTGGCCTGTGCACACCTTGCACGGCTCTATGCTATACTTGCACTTATGTTGGTATGAGGACAACGGTATCCCTCCTGAGATTTTCTGAGGTAAAAATCAGAATCTTGTCAACGCACTTCTTGTGGACTTTCAGTGGGCTCCTTGCAGGATTTCTCAGGATGAGAAACAATTGAAACTCATACTCTCCCTCTCATGGACTTCATACATTAAACATGAAATCATACAAATAAGCATTGAAACAAATGAAAATAGAGTATATAAGAAAATTGTAACCATACCATTCAATAGATGCAAATAACAACCATAACAACACCATGAAATTGGATCAAAGCCTTTTTATATTAATCCAGGTGCGTCTGCACATGGGTTCAATAGCAACAACTATCTACTCATACAACTTATACAATCTTTGTTCTTCTCTACTCTCCTATGCTTATCTTTCTCTACAGTTTCTAACTCCTATGATAATAATGATACAACACAATACATACAAGGGAGATTTATCGAGTTTTCCCTCCTACAACCTCAAGCTATATAATCGAATTAAAGCCTACATATATTTTACATTTATTACATTAAATGGCTACAACTGACAGATGAGAGAAACTATTCAAGATCTGCGTTACAATCTCGAAACCATAAATGCAAACATATCCCTTCCAGATATTACATTAATGTCTCATCTTTTCAAATTTCAAAACGTCTTCAAAATGTGCGTTGGTGCATATCTAGCTGTCCTCCACTTGTGAATGCTTACGATGCTCCTGCATCAAACCATCTCCATTACTGAAGAGAAATCATTTTGGCTAGGTTGAATGATGTCATCCTATAACATTTCTTGAATCATATTCTCAATCGCACTCTTTTGAGCATATGGGTACATGTAAGGTTTTATGTTAGGTTGATGTAGTAGCAATTAGTCTCCTAAGTCAAACACTTTTGGCTATACCTAGAAGTATTTCATTTACCAAGGAAGTGGGTTCCTAAATATTTGATTTAATGTATTTTCCTATGTTTTGTGAGGATTTTAGAAGGAGTGCATAGGAATGATTGATTATGTAATTAAATCTATTTGTTGTGTTTGTTCTCAAGAACTGTGGGAACATAGAGAGATATTAGGGGTGAGTTAGATCTCTTGAATGATTTGTGGATCTTCAAAGATTGAGGTTTTCTTGAGAGATTTATGGATCTAGAGATCCTTGAGATAGGATATGAGTGAGAGGTTTCTGGATCTGAGAGGATCCTTAGGTATTGTTGGAGGATTTATACAATCTGAACTTTATTTGTTCATAATCCTCCTCATTTCAATTGTAATCCTAGGAGGCATGAAAGAGAGGCCATTAATCGAAGAAATTAGGCCAAAGAGAGAGGAGAGGCCTACTAAATGTAATTACGCCAAATTAGGAAAGGTTGTTTTGTAAATTGATGTATAGTATGGTGTAATTAGTGAATAAAGAGAATATACACTCTATTTCGAGCGTTAGACATCTTAACTGTGTAAACCCTTACCTTTGTATGATCCTTTACACATAAATATATGTACATATATTGGTTTGGAGGGTGATTGTGAGTTCCAAGATGAGGAGAGTGTGGTTGACATCGAATTACAGGTGTCTCTGGATGATAGACCAAGGTTGCAAGTTTTGTAATATCCATCCTTGAATTAGATTGCCATTAGTCCCATCGAATTCAAGGAGGGAGCAATGTGGATTTCATTGATCAAATTTATGATCAATGAATCATATCGAGCAAAATCGATTATACACCTGAGCTAACAGAAATTTAGAATTTTTCCAGGGTAGAAGAAGGGATAGAGTACCCATTGATCTATGGGATAAGAGGTTGGGACTGTTATATCTAAAATTAGAGTAATATCTACGTCGTTAATCCCAGTGTATTACCGGTTGACAGATAGAATTGGAACGAGATCGACAATATTTAGAGCATTCACATTTCAAATTTGCACAAAGGTTATTGATAACTCAAAACGCGAAAGGTTACTACCGAGGGATTTGGGTGAGACACATGTCAAACATGCGTTAACTCGTGTTTTCATTTGTGTTTTCTAAAACCACTTACAAATGTGAAAAGGTGTCCAAGGACTATCCTTTGGTCACAACTGAGGTCAGGGTGGATAGGTAATGTAACGTCCCGGGCCATCAACCCCACTGTCGGGCAATGCTACCACTGCGGAACATACACTTATATATAATATGCATTAAATCAACTTAACACATTTAACATAGAGTTACTACCATCATACAGACTTAAATAGAATTAACAACAATTCATACATGCAGTGGAATACATGAAAATATACAAGCATCGCATACATGCATTTTAATTGAAATTAAACGCATAATGATACTTATCTTTGAAACAGGAGTAACTCCACCAACTGTGTGCATACCTTCCACAAACCTCCCATCCTTAGACCACGTTGCTCATCACGCTCAGTAGTGGGTCACCCCTGAGTTGGGACTAAGCTCCACCCAAGGCAAGGGAATCCTAGACTAGGTTGAGGTTACAGGAAAATTGCATAGAGAAATTGGAAGGATTCTCTCTAGGAGCCTTCTTATGCTCACTACTCACAGACTCGCATTCCCCACATGCATGTTCCACCCGGGAGTATACACCTTCACAAGAACAATTCATTGGTGCTTCACCTCTCTCTCTGAGTCTCGACAACAGGCCATATCAGGAATTCTCAAAGATTTGTAGTTGTTGTTGGACTCTCTTTGGGAGAAAACCACTTCCCAATAGACTCTCTCTCACCTAGAGAGAGCTTCTCACAGGCATGAAAACGTGCCTCTTCAATCCACAACCACCTCTCTCACCTAGAGAGAGTGTTGCTCACAGGCCTTCCAACCTGCCTCTTCAATACACAACCACCTCTCTCACCTAGAGAGAGTGTTGCTCACAGGCCTGACAACCTGCTTCTTCGACTCAGTTCCAGCATAGTGTTGACAACAACAAGGCTCAGCAAGGAATAGACGGTGGTAGCATACCACACTCAGTCAAGGAACTATGTGGCCACAATAGACAACAGTTATGACTCAACACGACACAGACAATTACAAGGGGGATCGGGATTCACAGAAGGCAGGGCTCAGTCCATGGGTCTGCCACTGGTTTCATGTACAGGATCGATTTCACAGTTTCCTCGTTCTAGAGATGCGTGAGGGTATACAAAGGTCGAAAGCAGAGGCCAAAATAGGATTCACGGAGGATGGTAAACAATGGTCAGTTCCCATAGGCAAAACCAAGTTCAGACGAAGGATGTCGAAGAATGACCAGCAAAATCAGGTGGAGTAATGGTCAACCCACCCCCAACCCAGCTGACGCTTTATCTTTTAACTTCATGTGCCCAAGTCGACACTTGTCTTTCTGGAGCTGCATGCGCTCCACTTCACACACGTTCCCTTTTTTCCCAGGAACTTAGGACAAAACATAGTATGTCCACCTTAGCCTTCAGGAATTAATATTAAAATATTATCCCTTTAGAGGTAAGCCCCCTAGCTTAGCCCCTAGGCCCAAACACTTATCCCCCTCCCTTACCCACCTTGTGGAAGCTTAGTCACCCATCACTCTTTCTTTGTGGTCGGTCTGCATGCAACGATGTTTACATTTATTAATGATCTGCATAATTACATATACAAAATTAGGCTCCTGGCCTTTAACACCCAGGCTCTCCAGCCTAATAAACACATAAGCCCGCCAGCTTATATACACTTGGATCACCATCCTATAAACATAATTACAATTCATAATATAATTGGGGCACGTCCTTGGGCTATTACAATCCCCTCCCCTTATTTTTGCACTGTCCTCAGTGCAACTCTTTACACAACATCAACAAGATTTCCCAAAATCTTCAAAAATATGTGGGTATTCTTCCTGCATAGCATCTTCATGATTCCATGTCACGTCCTTGGGACCGTACCTGGTCCACTGGACCTTTACAAGCCTTACGACTCAATTCTGGATCTGTTTTCTCTTTCAGGTCCAATATGCGCACAAGATGCACTTGCAAGACGCCTTCTTGCTCCAACTAAATCACATTCCAATCAATAACATGATTAGCATCAGGTATAAATTTCTTAAGCAATGAAACATGAAACACATTATGTACAGTCATGGATGCAAGTAATGAAATCATATATGCAATGTATATATATGTATATACAAGCAATTGTAATAACATTATAACCTGTATACAAGATGCACAACATAAAATAAATAGAGAATTGATACTTATCTTTTGATTGAGAAGACCTCCCACATAAACATGGTCTAAACCAAGGTACCAAACCTCAGCAGCACTCCAACCAACAATCTCTCATTCCCCACATGCCTGTCCCACCCCAGGAGTGTACACATTCACTGTCACAGAGTCCATCGGTTGCTACACCTCTCTTTCCTTGGGCTTCAACAACAAGCTGACCCAGGAAGTCTCAAAGCATCGTGGATCTTGGAGTTCCAACTGCCCTCAGATATTTCCAATCAACATCTTCCCTGAGATACTCTGTGTAGTCAACATTCCAACTTTAATCAACATCATCTCATCTACATCACCCACATGCAGTTATCATGAGAAAACATAAAAGAATTCATTTAGGAACTCCAATTAGTTCAAAAGGGAATTCAACTTTTTCCCCAAAACATGAAATTCTATTTTATAATTCATCTTGGTTGTTGCCATATTATGAATGAAACCATCCTTTTGATTTTCCACAGGTACCAAACTGCATACCATTTTCCTGCAAAAATTCATCTTGCATACTGCCAACAATTGTCACTATTTTCTGTACATCATAATTCAACATGTACAACACCTTTTGCAATGAGCTTAGAATTTACTGCACCTAGAAATTCAATCACAATTACCAAACAACTTAACCAAATAGAATGACTCATCATTCTATGCATGTGCATGTTCATAATTAATAACAATAAGTTTATTATTTCAATTTTCTGAACATAAAATTTTATGTAGTCAATGCTCATGTGACTACTTGACTTGCAACTTTCTTGTTGCAATGTCTAACACCTCCCTGAAATGTCCTCAACTTCATGAGTTAACCAAATTTCAGCTATTAGTAACAATTATTTCCATCCAATAATATATATGCATGTACTTACAAAACATATTCAACCATTTCATTTAGTATACAATTCTATCACTTACTATGCATGAGTGCAATTCTCAATGCATTCGTATTCAATGCACCTTGTATTGAATTACATAATTCTCTTTATCTCATTCATGTATCTCACCATCCATAAGTTGGAATTTTGGCCAATGTTTTGACACATTCTCCACACACTTCCTATTGTCTTCCCAATTAATTGGATGCCTTCCTTTTCGACCCGAACACTACACCAAGAATATAATTTTGTGGTGTTCATTAGTGTTAGAAAAAAGGTTGCAGTCCAAGTTTTATTTAAAGGTAGGAAGATTTTAGTACTTGTGTGGCTTATAACCTTTCCATATCCGTACCTTTCCATATCCAACCATGTCCTGGTCTCATACATGACTAGCTTACTGACATTCATTCCTATAACAAGTTCTTATCTTTTAATTCTTTGGTTATTACCCCATAACCAAATTAACATGACATTTTATTGTGTCAGTGTGTGCATTCAGAAGCTAAAAATCTTTGAATTAATACAAGCCTCCATCCTTTATCACATCCAGTGGTATGCATTCAATAATGTAATCATGTGATTTTATATAATAACTTTCGCTGAGGAAATTCTTACCTAAATTTCCTTTCAACAATTATGCAAAAAGAGTAATAAAAACTCATACCTGCATGAATGCCATTAATAAATTTTATTCTACCTAAATTTCTAATGGCAGTAGAAGATTTCATGCTTCTTTTATCAAACTTATAATCAACACTTCAGCTCTCAGTTGCTTTCCTCCTTATGCAACAACATCACCAAAAACACTTGCAAACATGCAAGCATTCTTTCCTCTGGCTGACCCAACAAGCCATAACATACTTGCCACCACAGAAATTGCAGCAACTTCTTTCTCCCTATAAAAATTTTCCTTGTTGATCCCATAAGTCTACAATTCTTCCCAAATTCCTGGATCTTCTTGTTCTCCCACTGTGATCACTATGCATGATTATTCCCTCCCTGAGCACTTTCGACGCAATTCCCCCACCTCAGCGGGGTCTGCTGACCTCGCGGTCAATGGATATTCAACTCTGGGAGCTGGAGCAGCTCTTCGAGACCCTACTAGAACCTCCACAAAACAAATCCACGGACCTTGCACAAAACCTCACCTGTGAGAACTAGCGGCAGACGCAAGATTCCTCTATGTGACCACTGGCTATGACCACGCGCCTATCCAAAAGGAATTTTGGGATTTCACGTACTAGGTGTTTCGATATGAGTCACCCTTGACTCTCTCTATCCTTGAAATTTGAAATAAGAGTCTAGCGCGTGTTATCTCTTCTCTTAACTTCCACCGGCGTGACCTCTAGCTATGAATTGGGGCCTAGCTTCCGAGCACTATGGGACTTTACCCTTCACAAACTTTGAGGATTAGCTCTCCTCCTTTCTCCCGAGGTCCGAACTCCTCAACTTTGTTCACCTCAGATCAACGGTCCACAACTTTCTAGGTTTCGACAGTCGAAATCAATTCCTCGTGAATCTACAATTCGCATTTTGGGGTTTTGAAAAATTGTTCCCCTCTTTTCTTTTGATCTCTAGTTTTCCGAAATCCACGTGAGTCAGATCCAACGACTCACAGCTCCTCATAATCCAACGGTGTGGATCCTTTCTCATGAATCAGGACTTCACAATTCATGAAATCAGAAAACATTTCTCTTCCCCTTTCCAACTTCCGACTTCACAAAATTCAAGTGTGTCAGATCAACATCTCACACTTGTCATGATTCAATGGTCTAGATCTCTCCTTGCGAATTGGATGTTCGCGTTTTAGGATTTTCGAGAGAAACTTCCTTCGTTCTCCCAACTCCCGATTTCCAATTTCCCGATGAAAGGAATCAATGGTTCGATCTTACTTGAGATCGATGGATCACTACCTCTCCTGATCTTTCAAGTGTTGAATGACTCTCATCGTTATCCTCCTCACATTTTCTTTTGATCTAATGACGCATGGCTATCAACGCTTCTCCCTCCAAGGATTCCTACCGTTCGTTCAGGTTCTCAATGACTTCTTTCCAAATATCTTGGCGTCAATTCTTCTGGACTTGAATTCCTCCCTAACTTGAAGGATTTCGATTTTTTCGAAGGATTCAATGGTGTTTTCCCTCCTGATCTTCTGTTAATGAAATTTTAACTTCACCCTAGCGCACACTTGCGCTCTACGTGTGAAATTGCATTGTTTCTCCCTGAGATTTTAACTTACTCAGTCTCAAAGGGACTCATCCCTTATGCATCTTTCAAAAGACTTTCTAGTGCCCTCCTGGCACACTCTACACTCGTCTTCTTGAGCCCTTCGAACTTAAAACAAGTTCCCTCTATACGCACTCCTTGCGCTTGATTTGCACACTCTGCATACAAAAGTTCTACACTATCTCTTATGATCTTCGAGTCGAAAAAGACTCTCTCACATGCACTCCTTGCACTTAGTATGCACTCCTTGCATATCTTACAGAAGAGAACACTTGAAACTTATTCAATTTCTTCACAAAATAATTCACACACCATGAGCATCATACGTTCACAAAACACATAATAACAATAAACTATGAAACAATATCAAAAAGAAAAAGAAAAAAAAACATTATCCCCACAATGCCTTTTTCTCATTGATCTTGATGTATCGTGATTAACGCCAATGTCGGTCCTTTGTCATTTAACTACATTATGTAACCTTAGGGTCCCACTAACCCTGCTCATACAAAATGCCACGTGATGGAATACTAGCAGCTGACACATGGCTCGGTCATATGAGTGACACGTGTCACATTCCATACGACATTTCAATCTTCTACGGGTTGAAAACCCACTAACATGTCACACACAACTCATGTCTCCACATCAAACCAAGTGACATTACCATGCCACGTCACTTTGGAGTTTCGGACTTGAGAAGTTCTTACGCTTGCTTCCTTCAAATCTTCCGAAATCTAAAATTACGAAACTCTTTATCTTCCAGGGCCCAAATAGTAAAAATGTCACCAACCCAGGTGGTGGCACGTGGCATGCCTAGAAAGGTCCATGTCATCCTTGGCGACATCATCTGGCCCCACCATGTCTACTTTTCACTTCGAAACTTCGAGCTTCGGAAGTTTGTGCATCAGCACATCCCACTTCTTTCATTCATTGAACTTCTGAAATTATGATCTACTCTTTTTCTTGATCCAATGGTCAAGCTCTTTTATCTAATCTACGATGTAGATCTTCCTCCAGGACTTCGAAGCTTCGGGCTTCAAAAGTTTGTGCATCAGTGCATCCCACTTCTCCCAATTTTCGAACTCCAAAAGGCTTCCAGGATAACTCCTCTACACATTCTCCAGATGTGACGGTCGTAAATGATTTCCCTTCCTTCCAAAAATATCCTACGGTCCCAACACCACCAGTGTTGTGATCTCTCTATTTGTGGCCAAATACCATGTAATTTGTAGTTTTACGATACCGCTACTCCTCCTAAGCTTCGTAACACGACCAAGGTAACCTCTTGGCACTCAGGAACATTCTAAGGTCCAAAATTGGTTCCTCTAAACATAATTTCCACTTGAAAACTTGGGTCCAATGACCACTTACCCAACCCATCCAGGCTCTGTGTTGAAACCCTGGGTCAAAACTTGAGTTTTTTTCCATTTCAACAACAACTCCTTCTGAAACTCTTGATTCAACTTCCACTAACATGGCCCATCCAGGCTCAGTGTTGAAACCATGGCTCTGATACCATATTGTAACATCCTCACCCATCAACCCAACTGTTAGGAAATGCTACCACTGCAGAACATACACTTATATATAATATGAATTAAATCAAATTAACACATTTAACATAGAGTTACTGCCATCATACAGACTTAAATAGAATTAACAACAATTCATACATGCAGTGGAATACATGAAAATATACAAGCATCACAGACATGAATTTTAATTGAAATTAAACACATAATGATACTTAACTTTGAAACTGGAGTAACTCCACCAACTACATGCAGACCTTCCATGAACCTCCTAGCCTTAGACCACGCTTCTCATCATTCTCAGTAGTGGGTCACCCCAAAGCTGTACTAAGCTCCACCCAAGGCAAGGGAATCCTAGACTAGGTTGAGGTTACAGGAAAACTGCAAAGAGAAATTTGGAAGGATTCTCTCCAGGAGCCTTCTTACGCCCACTACTCACAGACTCTCATTCCCCACATGCTTATTCCACCCGGGAGTATACACCTTCACAAGCACAATCCGTCGGTGCTTCACCTCTCTCTCTGGGTCTCGGAAACAGGTCGGATCAAGAATTCTCAGATCTCTGTAGCTGGTGTTGGACTCTCTCTAGGAGAAAACGAATTCCTAGCAGACTCTCTCTCACCTAGAGAGAGTTTCTCACAGGCCTAACAACCTACCTCTTCAATCCACAACCACCTCTCTCACCTAGAGAGAGTGTCTCTCACAGGCCTGAAAACCTTCCTCTTCAATCCAAAACCACCTCTCTCACCTGGAGAGAGTGTGGCTCATAGGCCTGACAACCTGCTTCTTCGACTCAATTCCAACACAGCGCTAACAACAACAAGGCTCAACAAGGAACAGATGGCAATAGCATACCACACGCATTCAAGGAACTGCATGGCCACAACAACCAATGGTTATGAATCAACACGACACAGACAATTACAGGGGGGATCGAGCTTCACAAAAGGCACGTCTTAGTCAATAGGTCTGCCATTGTTTTCATGCATAGGCTCGGATTCATGGTTTCCTTGTTCCAAATATGCATGAGGGTATACAGAGGTCAAATGCAGAGGCCAAAAAAAGATTCACGGAGGATGGTAAACAATGGTCAGTTCTCGCAGGCAAAACTAGGTTCAGACGGAGGATGTCGAAGAATGACCAGAGAACTCAGGCAGAGGAATGGTCAGCCCACCCCCAACCCAGATAACGCTTCATCTTTTAACTACATGTGCCTAAGTCGACACTTGTCTTCCTGGAGCTGCATGTGCTCCACTTCACACATGTTCCCTTTTTCCCTAGGAACTTAGGACAAAACATGGTATGTCCACCTTAGCCTTCAAGAATTAATATCAAAATATTATTCCTTTAGAGGTAAGACCCATAGCTTAGCCCCTAGGCCCAAACACTTATCCCCCTCCCTTACCCACCTTGTGGAAGCTTAGTCCCCCATCACTCTTTCTTCATGGTCGGTCTTCATGCAACGATGTTTACATTTTATTAATGATCTACATATTTACATATACAAAATCAGGCTCCTGGCCTTTAACACCTAGGCTCGCTAGCCTAATAAACACATAATCCCACCAACGTATATACACTTGGCTCACTAGCCTATAAACATAATTACAATTCATAATATAATTGGGGCATGTCCTTGGGGTATTATAGGTAAGCTCCTTGGGGCACCAGTCTATCAGTTATATATGTAAACGCCTTCGGGTCTAAGCCTTGGTTTCTAGGTCTAGTCATATGAATTCTTTGTGTAGGATTAAAATTGAATAAGAATAAGGATTTAAGGCCTTATTAAATATCCCTACACTAGTTTTAAGGACTGAAAATGAAAATTATTATTTATGAAGATTTGTAAAGGTTTTAGCCCACGAGAGAGGAGTTGAATTTGAATTGAACCAGAAACAAGCTCGGGGAGAACAATATAAATTAGTCGATCCACAAGTGTGATCAACAAATGGAATTAAGTTTTAGAAAGAGGTTGGTGATAGGGAGATTTGGATTTCTTAGTGTTTGAGCAAGATTTGAATATCCTTGGACAACTTTATTGCAGGCTTATTCAGTAGCAAATTAAGAGCAAGTTGTCATTCTATGGGTAAGACATGGTAGTAGGTAATCAAGTGGTATCAGAGTGAGTTCATAAAGAAATTAGAACCTAGAAAGATCTTTGATTAAAGCTTTAAGTACTTTAGAAGAAGAAATCAAAGTAGGGAATTTATTCTTTTAGATTGGAAAAAGAGAAAATAACATTGATGTTCTTAAGGTACAGAACATGGATGATTGTAGAAAATTGATATGTTATTAAAGGATAACTCTCCTGGGGAGAGTTCAGAGTAGATGTTCTTATGGAAGGAAATTGATTCAAAGGGAATAGATCCAAAAAGGATAATACTGAGGAGGAGATCTTGAAACAAATCTTATACAGGATTGATATAATCTGATTTTTATTCTAACTCTAGTAGAAAAGTTTTTTGTTTGCAGGTTGAAGAAAATAGAAGGAAATTGTAGCAGATAAGGATGATGGATAACATCCATTACAGTAGTGAAGTTGTAACAAAGGAAAAGAGAGCATGAGACAATCTTAAAGGATTAATAGGAGTGAATAAAATTGTGACAGAACCCAACAACAAATTAAATTTTATGAAGAAGAAGAGGACAATTGCAATTCTCAAGAGAGGTGAGCAATTGAAGAAGCAGAAGCCTAAAAAATTTGGAAGTTGAAGAGCGGGACTTCTCAAGAAAATGTTTTACCACAGAGAACAAATAAAATGTAGCAAGAGGATGATTGGTACTGGTGACAAGTAGAAAACTTGTTAAAAAGATGGGAAGGACTTGTTGTAGCTCACAAGTGGACAAGGAGATTCCACAAAAGAAGAAGAGGTGAAGGTGACTAATGATGGTCTTCTTAAGGGTTAGGAGAGGAGTCAAAACCAGAGGAAATACAATTCCAGAGAAATTGGCATAAAGAGAATGAGTGATAATAAATATGAGAAGGAAATGGTTGAGATAAAGATGCATCTTAATGTACTAATGGAGTTGCTACAAACATATGAGAAAGACCAGAGATATGGCTGGATAATGAAGAATAAGAATATGAGATGGCATTCATTACAGATGCAGCTGAGGCGGAAGAAGTGTGTCAGGTTGAAGGAAGAACTTAAGAGAAGTTGAGTATGAACTGAATGTTTGCCTATATGAACTTGAACAAGAAATATTCCTTAGAGAGAATGTTGATGAGAGATTTGTTGAAAATACCATGAATTACTTGAAGAGTTCAGATCAGCATGGGGATATGCTGATAGAGGAGTCAACTTAGGCTAGAAAACCTTATATTTTTCAAACTAAAAATTTGTGTGTGGTTGTAGGTGAAGGAAAATCACCTAAAATTGTCATAGAGAGGAAGGAAGATGAAGGAGGACAGAACTCAAATTTTGTTCCAAGAAGAGATGAAGAGTACTTGGATGATATACTCATACACTTTGATGAGGAAATGAAACTTTTGGAAGAAGAGATAGAAAAACAATTATTCTTGGGAGAGATGCCTGAAGTAAAGAAATTTTCATTTCTAGAAGAAGAGTTTGAGGTTGAGGAGTTTTTGATTGAGTATGAATATACAGACAATGAATATGGTGAATTTAAAGAAAGAGAAACTTCCACAATGGATGAAGCAGATGAATACATAATGAATGGATTGGAGATTTCAGTGTTGCATGAGGAAAATATGTTTGAAACATCTAACGAGACTCAGAAGTCTCATAATTTTAAAACTAATGAATGGTTTGTGTATGCAGGTGTTCAGGAATGTGAAGATATAAAAATTCAAAGCTTTATCAAATCTAAGGGATTTACTGCATTGCCTCAAAAGAAAAGTTATGCAAATTCAAGGGATGTAACTGTTGAGGATGAAGCAATGATTTGGTTTGAAGATTCTTCAATTGAAGAAATATTGGAATTGGCTATGAAATATTATGAGGATGCAATTGTCAAACTTGCTAAAGAGGAAATGACAGAAGATGGTGATGGTATTGCAGAGGATTGGAGCAGAACTAGGGAGGAAACCTTGTATAAAGGTATAGGTTGTTTGTGGAAATTCTATCATTTGAAAAAAATCCAAGAACAAAAATTAGTGGATTAGTATTGTAGATTGAGAATGAGACTTAAATATATGAAGCATTGGATGAATGGTTTTGTTGAGGATAAGAAGAGGCAAGAAGACCTAAAAATGGAAGTATTTATACAAAATTTTGGTGAAAAAATGCAGCAAAAACATTATACCAGTTTAGAGATGGAAGTAATTGAGTATATATGGGAGTTAATGATGGAGGTAACTAGATGGAGTTGTTATGAGTTGAAAAGGGCAGTCAACCACAAGCTATTGAGGACTGAAATAAACTGTATCGGTAAGGTTATTAATGGACAGAAGAGTAAGATATGGGATCCTGGAAAGTTGCAGAAAATGCAGCAGGACAGAGGAGGAAGAAAGTGTTGTAGAAAATCAAGTGGAAAACATCAACATAAGGTGTGGAAGCCTGGATAATTTGAATCAGCAGCAGAACAACAACAAGGTAGCCAATCATATGGACAGCTACAACATAAGGTCTAGGATCTAGGAGGACTCCTACCATTGGAACTCATGATCTGGAGATCATGAATCTTTTTTGTTCCTTGGGAGTCTGATGCATGAGCATTTAGTCTCTTAAGTCAAACACTTTTGGCTAGACCTAGAAATATTTCATTTACTAAGGGAGTGGGTTCCCAAATGTTTGATTTAATGTATTTGCCTATGTTTTGTGAGGATTCTAGAAGGAGTGCATAGAAATGATTGATTATGTAATTAAATATATTTGTTGTGTTTGTTCTTGATAACTGTGGGAACATAGTGATATGGATTTTATGAGCAAAACGAAATCAATACAAATTATTAACAGGTGCATAACACAAAATAACAAAGATACAGTAAAACGGGTTTTATATTCAATAAAAAAATAAGTTGAAAACTGTAAAATGCAACGGAAACAAGCTTGTTGGAATGGTGGTGGCTTATATCTGAGAAGAGATGTGACGACTGTGCTCATTCGCAAGAAGATGATTACAATGAGGGTCTGAAGTCCTTTTTACAATAAGCAGGAATGTCAAAAACCCTAGACATCCAAAAACCTAACCCTAGGAGATGAAGTGCCAAAAGTCATGTGGGCCCCGTTTGGGTAAGTTAGTACATCAACTTCCCGGGGTCGTAACTTTTGCATACGATCTCCATTTTAGACGTATGATGGCCCGTTGGAAAGGCATCATCAAGGAGATTCATTTTAGGCACAATATCAAAGGAACTTACATATTGCTAAACATAGTAAATTACCAAAATTTCCAGAAAATTGTTTTGAGCCAGTTGGAAAAGGCGGGTGACCACCGATATCCATCTGGATCAATACTCCCTCCTTAGGAAGAAATGGTCTCCATTCCGTTGAGGTCCCCCATCATATGAGGAAATTTTTGTTGAATTTAGCCCTGGGTGAGCCACTTGCCTTGGTGCAGGAGTTTCACTGCTTTGACAACTCGATAAAGTTGGATCCTTTGCTATCAAGTGCCCTTGATCTGTGTGTCCACAATATGATCATTGGATGCTTGTTGTATGTAGTTTGGGTTGAGCTATGTTGGTGTCAGTGGTTTTTCTACTTCTGAGGTGTCTAATAATAGTGGGAAATAAGGGTGAAGGAGATCCACGTTGAACACTGGGTGAAGGCCAAGGAAAGGAGGACTGTTGAGCTCAAAATAATTATCCCCCATGGACTTGGTGATAGTGTACGGCCCATAACAGAGTGGGAGAAGCTTCTAATGGGGTCCTATAAGGCGTTATTTCTGTAAGTGCAACCAAACTTTGTCACCCACCTGAAACTTATGTGCCACCCGATTGTTATCATGGCGTTGTTTGTACTTTTCATTGGACTTATGTAGGATATCCTGAACCTATTGGTAGATGTTCTGGATCCACTCAATGAACCGAGTGGCTTTGTCAGCTTCAGTTGGAGCAGGAGATGAGTTGGTCGAGGTGACCGCAAGGAGAAGTGCAACATCTATGGGACCCAAGGGTTGGAATCCCAACCCCACTTGAAAGGGGTTGTGGCCAGTTGAGATATGAAGGGCTCAGTTGTAGCTATGTTGGACATAGGGAAGGCTCTCATCCCATGTGTGAGGGTGCTTTGAATTATACATGTGAAGGATATGCACAATAATTCGATTTACAACCTTGGTTTGGCCATCTGTCTGGGGGTGGAAGGCCATGGATTTGGTGAGCTTGGTGTTCAATAGTGACCAAAGGTTCAACCAGAATGTTCTTAGAAATCGATTATTCCGATATGAGACAATGGTTTATGGGATTCCAAAATGTACCCAGACTCGTTCAAAGAAGAGCTTGGCAGTGGCCTCTGCTGTAATGCACTTCTTGCAGGCAACTAGAATCGCCATCTTAGAAAAGAGATCAACAACCACAGAAACATAGTCATTTCCCCACTTGGTGGACAGGAGGCCTGACATGTAGTCCATTGAGATGGATTCCCATGTCCTGTTGGGAGTAGGGAGAGGGGTGTACAGGCCATGTTTCTTAGTTGTCGTTTTGTCAATAGCACAGGCAATGTAGGGCCTGATATACTTGCTAACCTCCTATCGAAGTTTCGGCCAGTAGAAATGTTTTTGTAGCATTGCCACTGTCTTTTTGACGCCGAAGTGTCCTGCCACCCGATTGTAGTGGGATTCCCATATCATCTTCGCTCGCTCGCTTGATGGAACACAGATATGGCCCAGACAACATAACAACCCATATTGAAGATGGAAATTATCGACAACTGAATTTGCACCCAACATTTGGTAGGTGGTGGCGAAGTCAGGGTCTGTCTCATAGAGTTGGGGCCATCCAGAGGTCTCATGGCTGCAAGAGTCTAGCACCGTGGTGAGTGTCACGACTGGCGGTCTGCTGAGGCAATCAGTGACATGATTGGTGCTTCATGTTTTATACTTGATGTTGAGGTGAAATTGTTGCAAGTATGTGGACCACTTTTGATGGCGGTCATTCTGCAATTTTCCCTGTGTCTGCATGAATTGCAGTGGCTTATGATCAGTGTGGATAACTGTCTCCTTCCCAAGAATGTAATGTCTCCACTGGCGGTAGGCTTGCACAATGCAGTACATTTCTTTGTCGTAAGTATGGTACTTACAGACAATATCTGACAATGTCTCGCTATGATAGGCTACGGGGTGGCTGTGTTGAGTGAGAACGACACCCACAACATAGTCTGAAGCATTTGTCTCAATATCAAAGGGATGTTGCAGGTATGGTAGTGAAAGTACTGGGGTTGAGCACAAACACTGCTTCAAATCATCAAATGCTTGTTGTTGGGACCGGCCCCATGCAAATTTCTCCTTACCACCACCCTTGTTTATTTGGCTAAAGGCCCATGCAATATGGGAGAATCCCAACATGAGCCTGTGATAGAAATTGGCAAGGCCCAAGAAGCTTTGAAGCTCAGTGAGTGTGGTTGGGACTGGTTAGTAATGGATGACTTGTATCTTGGTTGGATCCACATGTATGCCATGTTGATCAATGATATATCCCAAGTGATGGAACCTGTCCATGCCAAAGGATCTTTTTTCCAAGTTGGCGTATAGCTTGTGCTACCGCAGGGTGTGCATAACATGCTGAATTTGTTGCAAGTGTTCATCCCAAGTCTTGCTATAAATTAGAATGTCATCCAGATACACCACTAAAAAATTATTGGTGAATGGTCACAGGATATCATCCATCATCCTCATGAAAGTGGCTGGAGCATTTGTCAAACCAAATGGCATGAACAACCATTCAAAAAGACCTTCCTTTGACTTGAAGGTGGTCTTCCATACATATGTTTGTTCTATCGGGACCTGGCGGTAGCTAGACTTCAGATCAATCTTACTGAAGTACTTAGCCCTCATGAGTTGATCAAGGAGGTCGTCGATTTGGGGAATCGGGTACTAGTTTCTAACTGTGATTTTATTCAGAGCCCGGTAATCAATACAGAGTCGCCAGCTTCCATCTTTCTTCTATACCATCACGATTGGGCTCCTGCAAGGCGATGAACTGGGATGGATGTGCCCCTTGTGGAGTAGTTCTTAGATCTATCACTTGATCTCCTCATTCTCTAACAAAGAGAGGCGATAGACTAGCCCATTGGGCAGTGGTGCGTCGGGGGTCATATCAATGGGGTTCTTGACCTAGCAGTGCAGAGGTACCCCTGTAGGTGAGGAGAAGATATATGAGTATTCTTCCATGACCTTATCNGATCTTTCTCTTATTTTGAGAGCAAATCATGAAGAAGACAAACATCCCCATTTGAGAGATGACCTTCCTGCATTGCTTAGCAGAGATCAAGAAAATAGCACTAGATGGGACTACCTCGGCTATCCTGTACAATTTCCTGTTCAAATTAATAATAACACTATGAGGCCTAGACTCATATACAACATGACGTTTCCATAAATAAGGTTGGCCCAAAAGAACATCACAAACTTTGA
>SNQJ01S0165307.1:0-13011 GCA_010110895.2 Picea sitchensis | reverse complement strand
AACTTTGAGAGGAGAAACATCACACAATACCTCGTCTTTGAAGGGCTTGATGTCGTACGATAGTCAACACTATTGGTTGACGCGAAGATCGCTTCCTTGGTGGAGCCATCCAATGGTGTAGGGTTGTGGGTACAGCGTTGTTGGTAGGTCCAGCCACTTAATGACCTATACTGAGATGAGGTTCTTCTGGCTACCTCTATCAACGATGAAGTGCAATGGGGTGCCCCTTACCCACATCTGTGAATGGAAGAGGCACTCTCCTTCTTTTGGCTCGTCTGGTTCACTAGGTTGGAGATTGGTGGTAGCAACGGTGGCACTGGGTTCCACGTCAATGATCCATCTTCCCCTTTCTAGTTCTGGATCAGAGTTATAATCTACATCTGATTCAGAGGCTTTCACTTCGGCCACCAGTGACTGCTTTGATCAGAAGTCAGCAATGTTATGCCAAGGGCTCTTATGGAAATCGCACCACTTCCCAATATCTTTCTTTGTCTTTCTAGTGTCCTTCTTTTCTTGTGTCTTGGATTGGTTGTCCTGATACTATCCATATTTTCTCTTTCCTTTGTTCTGTGGGTTGGGGCTGCCCTTTACTCTCTTTTTTTGTGAGGGGTTCCTAGGCCCAAATTGTTGTGTCTTTTGTTTGATCTTATGCTCGATTTTGACGGCATATCGGTAGGCCACGCCCAAGGATGAGATGTCCAGAAATTCCATTTCAGTCTGGATGTACCTATGTAGAGAATCATGATACTTGAGTACCATATGTCTCTCAGAATCTTTGATACCCAGCTTGGTGCGCAAGGTATGGAAGATATTTGTGAAATCAGGCACTGCTTGGTCTCTTTCTTGCTGCAGTGTGGTCCATTTGGTATACAGGTCATCATAACTTTCGACAGGGTAGTATTGTTCCTTAATAGAATCCCTGAAGGATTCCCAGGTGGATGTGACTGAAAATAATGAGGGTTCCTCTATTTCCTTTTGCTCACAGAAAGTTTCCCACCAATCTTTGACATGGGGAACGGCTTTGAGGAGCGAAAAAGTAATCTTTTCTCTATTCGAGAAGTTATGGACAGAAAAATACCCTTCTAGTAGATTCAACCACTTGTCTAAAACATTTGCGTCTATCTAACCTTCAAATATAGGAATATCGAAGTTTATTTGTACCTTGAAGGGGGCGGCACCTCCATTCAAAGAAGATGTGTCTCCTGCTGGTAATCATCGAAGGATCTGCGCGAAACTATCCATCATCTCGTTCCTCTTTTGCACGAGGGATTCCTCAATCAATAGTTTGAAAGGATCTCCTCTCCCATCATCTTTATTTTCTCTTTCCATGAGAGGTCACTTAGGCGTGCGAGATATTTTTTCCTCAAGAGAAACAAGCTCGAGACCCAACTCTTTGTACTCCGACCTCGTTGGGGACATGCATTAAGACAATAAGGACCAGACCACTTTGATACCACTAATCCATATTTTATGATCAGAACGAAATGAATACAGATTATTAACAGGTGCTTAACACAAAATAACACAGATATAGTAAAACTAGTTTTCTATTCAATAACGAAATAAGATGAAAACTGTAAAATGCAGCGGAAACAAGCTTGTTGGAATGGTGGCGGCTTATCTCTGAGAAGAGATGTGACGGCTGTGCTCATTTGCAAGAAGATGATTACAATGAGGCTCTGAAGGAATTTTTACAATAAGCAGGAATTTCAAGAACCCTAGACATCCAAAAACCTAACCCTAGGAGATGAAGTGCCAAAAGTCATGTGGGCCTTGTTTGGGTAAGTTAGTACGTCAACTTCCCGAGGTCGTAACTTTTGCATACGATCTTCGTTTTAGGCGTATGATAGCCCATTGGAAAGGTATCATCGAGGAGATTCATTTTAGGAAAAATATAAAATAATATATCATATTTCAAACCTATTTTCCCCCAAAAAAACATCGTTTAGGGCCTTAAAACGGCTCTGAAAGTGAAAACTGCTAAAAATAATAAATTACCAAAATTGCCAGAAAACTGTTTGAGCCAATTGGAAAAGGTGGGTGGCCACCGATATCCATATGGATCACATAGATAGATATTAGGGGTGAGTTAGATCTCTTTATTGATTTGTGGATCTTGAGAGATTTATGGATCTAGATATCCTTGATATAGGATTTGAGTGAGAGGTTTTTGGATATAAGAGGATCCTTAGAGATTGTTGGAGGATTTATAGGATCTGAAATCAATTTGTTTAGAACCCTTCTCATTTTAATTGTAAGTCTAGGAGGATTTAGAGAGAGGTCATTAATTGAAGAAATTAGGCCAGAGAGAGAGGAGAGGCCTACTAAATGTAACTACGCCAAATCAGGAAAGGATGTTTTGTAAATTGACGTGAAGTATGGTGTAATTAATGAATGAAGAGAAGATACACTCTATATAGAGTGTTAGACAGATTAATTGTGTAAACCATTACCTTTGTATGATCCTTTACACATAAATCTCTATACATATATTGGTTTGCAGGGTGATTGTGAGTTTTAGGATGAGGAGAGTGTAGTTGACATCGAATTATAGGTGTCTTTGGATGACATACCAAGGTTATAGGTTTTTTAATATCCATCCTTGAATTAGATTATCGTTGGTCCCATCGAAGTCATGGATGGATAAATGTAGAATTCATTGATCAAATTTATGATCAGTGAATCATATCGAGAAAAATCGATTATACACTAGAGTTGACAAAAATTTAGAAATTGTTTAGGGTAGAATAAGGGCTACAATACCCATTTATCTATGGGAGAAGAGGTTGGGACCATTAGATATAAAATCTGAGTAATATCTATGTCGTTAAAATCAATGTATTACTGATCGTCAGATTGAATTGGAACGAGATCGACAATCCTCAGAGAATTTGCATTTCAAAGTTGCATGAAGGTTATTGACAACTCAAAATGTGAAAGGTAAATACTGACAAATTTGATTGAGACACGTGTCGAACCCATGTTAACTCGTGTTTTCATTTGTGGTTTCTAAAACTACTTCCAATCAAATGCAAAAAGGTGTCTAAGGACTAGACTTTGGTCACAGTTGAGGTCAGAGTGGATAGCTAAGTGCCTTGGGGCATAAGTCTGTCGGTTATATATGTAAACGCCTTCGGGTCTAAGCCTTGGTTTTAAGGTCTAGTCATATGAATTCCTAGTGTAGGATTAAAATTGAATAAGTATAAATACTGAAGGCCTTATTCAATATCTCTACACTAGTTTTAAGGACTGAAAATGAAGATTATTATTTATGAAGATTTGTAAAGGTTTTATCCTACCAAAGAGGAGTTAAATTTGAATTGAACCAGAAATGAGCTCAGGGAGAGTGAGATAATTAGTCAATCCAAAAGAGTGATCGAAAAATGGGGTTAAGTTTTAAACAAAGGTTGGTGATAGGAAGAATTGGATGTCTTAGTGTTTGAGCAGGATTTGAAGATCCTTGGACAACTTCATTGCAGGCTCATTCAACAGCAAATTGAGAGCAAGTCGTCATTTTATGGGTAAGACATGGTAGTAGGTCATCATAGGTGTTACACTTCCCAGTTGAAAATGAATAGCATGTTTGGATATCAATCATTACTTGAAACTCTAGTGCTATAAATATAAATCAATTGAGAAGTTTGGCTAATTTTCAACTAATGAAGTTATGGGTACTACTGGAATCAACAATATTGTTACCTTTTATTTTCTTTGTGATATATCCTTCTATATTGAGAATTTGAGAAGTGTTGATGCCACCCAATGCATGAAAATCTATGGTTGGTGTAATCTCTTCTAGTTCTACATATTGTGTTGGTTCTAGTTCTTGATCTTCTTCCTCTTCACAATCTATGTAGAATAATTTATTCTCATTGCATTTATTATCCTTATTGTACTTGTCACAATTGAAACATAGTCCCTTTTCTCTTCTTTCATCCATTTTCTAAGGTGTCAACCTTGTAGGTTGAGTGGGATTAGAGGAGGGAACATGGTGCTCTCTATAGTTGTTAGTGGCTACCCTTCTAATAGCCATATTTTTACTTTCAACTTTCCTTTCCATACTAAAAGAATATTCTATGGATTTAGGTTCCAAGAGATGCACCTCATGTCGAATAATCTCCTTTAAAGTACCTATAAAGAAATATGCCAAATTATCCTCTGGAATGTTCTTTACTCTAAGACTCAATATTTGAAATTGTTGAATGTGATATACAATTAGACCTCTTTGTCAGATATTTATCAATAGACTAAAGAATGTGTTTCTCTTAATATCCTCCTAATTTTTTGTTGATTCATCAATAAAAATAGACAAAGTCATTTATACCAAACAAATTGATAATGTTATAAATACAAGGATGCAAGAGTTTCATTTTCTAAAGTTGGCACTTGGTGTAGATCAAATAATTTCTTCATTTGGAATATCCATGTTATAGGATATTAACCATTAAAATTCCTCATATCTATCTTGGGAATTAATTAGTTCCTCGGTCCTGAGTTGAACCCCTAATGATGCATATCTTGGAGTGATGAATAATCATGATTCGGGGACTCAATATTCATATTCTTCAAATTTGATAAAATATTCCCCATGTGTTATTGAGTTTCAACACTATTGTTCTCCTTATTTTAATGATTTCCTTGGATCACGATATCCCTTTTAGGTAACCTCTCATATAGGCTATGTAAGAGCGTGGTTTCCATGGACTGTTGTAATCCTTCCATCTTTTGATCTATCAAATTTTCCATTTACCTTTAAAGGATTTCTTGAGAAGGTTATAAATCCACCATTTTCAACACACTATCATTCATGTCATTAACTTGGTTCTTCAATTGGAATACCATATTCTCTAATTCTTCATGTTCTTCAAGCATCGTGTGTGAGTTCTCTGGAGGTTTAGAAAGATTACAAATTCTTACATAACTCTTTATCATGCGAGAAAATAATAATGGTCGTATGTTTTCTCTTTATCACATTGTTTGAATAACCCAAAACAAATCTTCCAAAATGTTATGCTAATTTCAAGTTAACAAACCTTTAAAAAACCTGGTTTGTAGATTATCTTGTTGGTTGATCTTTCTCCTGAAGTATCTTTAAAGTTTTGGCCCCTTTAAGTCTAAAATCTTGATCTGTAGTATTCTAATATGCCTTCCCTATAAGCCACAAGTTTGACCAAATTCCAATGTGCCAAGAGAAAGTTATGGTAACTTTCCCAAAACTTGTTGGTTTTTTCCCTTTCGAAAGAGTGAAATTATAGGGCCCACCATGTGTGCATTGTTTTAGATCCAATTCTAAAATGTGAACCTAAAATACTATGACTTATTTCCAATGGAATCGGTGGAAATCAATTTGGACTGTTATTGCTTCAAATAGGATAGTTTTACCAAGAAAACATGTTTGAGAATAGTTTTGATACTAGTCCAAAACCCTCATTTCCATAGCTTGTATTTATGAAAATACAACGAACTAGATTGTGATGTACCCACTGCCTAGGTACCTCAAAAATCCGAGCTTCTAGGCAAATTCCAAATTTCTGATACATTTTTTTAATAATAAAAAAACATGATACAAGCACATGCAATAATCAAGAAACATGCATATCTATAAAAGAAATTTTTATCATTCCATGCACATCATTAACAATAAACAAGTGTGTTATAAACACAACACAGAGATAATTACACAACAGAAATATATAAATACAGAGAAACACATAACAGAGAACTTATATTTAAGAAATAATTCACCAACTCGCTACAAACGTCGAACATTCCATCCAACCTTAGGATATGTTGCACATAAATATCTACAACAGGCCACCCCCAAGCCAAGGATATAAACCCACAAGGACGAGTGCCTAGGCCTCGGGGCATAAGTCTGTTGGTTATATAAGTAAATGCCTTCAGGTCTAAGCCTTGGTTTCAAGGTTTAGTTATATGAATTCTTGGTGTAGAATTAAAATTGAATAAGTATAAAGACTGAAAGCCTTACTCAAGATCCCTACACTAGTTTTAAGGACTGAAAATGAAAATTATTATTTATGAAGATTGGTAAAGGTTTTATCCCACCACAGAGGAGCCGAATTTGAATTGAACTAGAAATGAGCTCAGGGAGAGTGAGATAATTACTCAATCCAAAAGTGTGATAAAAAAATGGGGTTAAATTTTAAACAGAGGTTGGTGATAGGAAGAATTGGGTGTCTTAGTGTTTGAGAAGGATTTGAAGATCCTTGGACAGCTTCATTGCAGGCTTATTCAGCAACTAATTGAGAGCAAGTTGTCATTCTGTGGGTAATACATGGTAGTAGGTCATCATAGGTGTCACACTTCCCAGTTGAAAATGAATAGCATGTTTGGATATCAATCATTACTTGAAACTCTAGTGCTAGAAATATAAATCAATTGAGAAGTTTGGCTAATTTTCAACTAATGAAGTTATGGGTATTACTAGAATCAACCAATATTGTTACCTTTTATTTTCTTTGTGATATATCCTTCTATATTGAGAATTTCAGAAGTGTTGATGCCACCCAATGCATGATAATATATGGTTGTTATAATCTCTTCTAGTTCTACATATTCTGTTGATTCTAGTTCTTGATCTTCTTCCTCTTCACAATCTATGTAGAATAATTTATTCTCATTGCATTTATTATCCTTATTGTACTTGTTGTCACAATTGAAACATAGTCCCTTTTCTATTCTTTCATCCATTTTCTAAGGTTTCAACCTTGTAGGTTGAGTGAGATTAGAGGAGGGAACATGGTGCTCTCTATAGTTGTTAGTGGCTACCCTTCTAATAGCCATATTTTTAATTTCAACTTTCCTTTCCATATTAAAAGAATGTTCTATGGATTTAGGTTCCAAAAGATGGACCTCATGTTGAATGCTCTCCTTTAAAGTGCCTATAAAGAGATCTACCAAAGTATCCTTTGGAATGTTCTTTACTCTAAGACTCAATCTTTGAAATTGTTGAATGTGATCTATAATTAGACCTCTTTGTGAGAGATTTATCAATTGACTAAAGAATGTGTTTCTCTTAATATGCTAGTAATGTTTTTTTGATTCATCCATAAAAATAGACAAAGAGACAAATCCATTGATACCAAACAAATTGATAGTGTTCTAAATACAAGGATGAAAGAGTTGCATTTTGTAAAGTTGTCTCTTGGTGTAGATCAAATAATTTCTCCATTTGGAATATCCATGTTATAGGATATTTACCATTAAACATCCTCATATTGATCTTGGGACTTAATTAGTTCCTCTGTCCTAAGTTGAACCCCTAATGATGCATATCTTGGAGTGATGAATAATAATGATTCGGGGAATCAATATTCATATTCTTCAAATTTGATAAAATATTCCCCATATGTTATTGAGGTTCAACACTATTGTTCTCCTTATTTTAATGATTTCCTTGGATCAAAATATCCCTTTTATGCAACCTCTCATATAGGGTATGTAAGAGAATGGTTTCCATGGACTTTTAGTAATCCTTCCATCTTTTGATCCATCAAATTTTCCATTTACCTTTAAAGGATTTCTTGAGAAGGTGATAAATCCACCATTTTCAACACACTATCATTCATGTCATTAACTTGGTTCTTCAATTGGGATTCCATATTCTCTGAGTATTCATGTCCTTCAGGCATCATGTGTGAGTTCTCTAGAGTTTTAGAAAGTGTATAAATTCTTACATAACTCTTTGACAAGCGAGAAAATAATAATGGTCATATTTTTTCTCTTTATCACGTTTTTTGAATCACCCAAAACAAATATTCCAAAATGTTATGCTAATTTCAATTTAACATACCTTTAAAAACCCTGGTTTGTAGATTATCTTGTTGGTTGATCTTTCTCCTAAAGTATCTTTAAATTTTTGGCCCCTTATATCTAAAATTTTGATCTATAGTATTCTAATATCTCTTCCCCATAAGCCACAAGTTTGACCAAATTCCATTGTGCTAAGAGAAAGTTATCGCAACTTTCCCAAAACTTGTTGGTTTTTCCCCTTTCAAAAGAGTGAAATTATACGGCCCACCATGTGTGCAATTTTTTGGATCTAATTCTAAAATTTGAACCTAAAATACTATGACTTATTTCCAATGGAGTCGGTGGCACTCAATTTGGACTTTTATTGCTTCAAATAGGATAGTTTTACCAAGAAAACATGTTTGAGAATATTTTTGATACTAGTCCAAAACCCTTATTTCCATAGCTTGTATTTTTGAAAATACAGCGAACTAGATTGTGATGTACCCACTGCCTGGGTACCTCAAAAATCCAAGTTTCTATGCAAATTCCAAATTTCTGATACAATTTTTTAATAAGAAAGAAACATGATACAAGCACATCCAATAATCAAGAAACATGCATATCTATAAAAGAAATTTTTATCATGCCATGCACATCATTAACAATAAACAAGTGTGTTATAAACACAACACATAGATAATTACACAACAGAAATATAAAAATACAGAGAAACACATAACAAAGAACTTATATTTAAGAAATAATTCACCAACCAACTACAAACATTAAACGTTCCATCCAACCTTAGGATCCATTGCACATAAATCTCTACAACAGGCCACCCCCGAGCCAAGGATATAAATCCACAAAGATGAGTACCTAGGCCAACTCTAAAATAAACACCAGTCAATAATCAAGCTCTCATAGTTTTCTCAACCATATAGAAAATACTATTTTGTCAACTCTATTTTCCCCTTATATTGCACAACCCAAAGAAATAAACCCCCTTCTTTGCAATGCAGTCCCTTGGGTTGTTCCACTTCTTTCCAAGGCTCTAGTGCTACTGGTCATGAAATCTCATTGCCAAAAAATCCAAGGATTGTTAGTTATGGATAGTTCTTTCACAATTGTGCATGTGTGATTTAGGCTAGTGATCATATGTTTTGAAAGGCCAATGAGCCTAAAAAATGTAATATCTAATCACACTCGGATATATTAATAAAATACATCATTGATGCAGACCAAGTCAAATAAAAGAGTATGGGGGGATAGAACTCCATGAGAGGGAAAGGGGGATAGAACTTGAGAGGAAAAAGGGGCTAAGTCAAGGGGGATTAAGCAAAGGAAAAAAAAATATATTATTCATAAGTCCTAAGTCTTATGATATATTTTTATCCTAAGTTCCTAAGTGGATGAACGATTTACTAAGTGAGGGAACAAAGTAGTTCCTTGAGTGTCAAGTATCAAAAAGGGAACATGCATATATAATGCAGGAAATTTAGTATAATTCTCATCCATTCATCCCATTTCCCTCATACATACCATTTCCTGGAGAGTGGGAGATGTGAATTTGTTTTTACTATGTAAATCCTTGGTAGTTTGGGTTGAAGAATAAGGATGTAAATCCTGTGGAGCATTCTCTTTGGGTGAGAGAATTGTTGGGAATAGGTTTCCCTATGTGTTGGACCAATGGGTGTTGTAACTCTTTGAGCATCCTTGTGTTCCAAATGCCACAGATATATAAGACTTCTTGTCTGACCTATTGTTTAATCCCTAGAAGGAAATTAGGATAGTTGAAGGACTATGGAAGAGTGAAGGGTTACACTTCCTTAGGTGGGGCAGGTTGTGGGGGATGAGAGGTTGTGAGAGGGATTGTTGCTAGAGTTGGTGTCATTGTCCTTGTCCTGAGTTGTGTGTTATTGGAACTTAGTTTTTCTTAGGCAGTATTTTCCCTGGTGGAGTCATAGCCCTATCTTCGGGGTGACTTGTTGTTGAGAGTGAATGAATAGCAGAATCTATGGTTGGGAGGAACATCTAAGTTTTGTAGCCATTTGGTGATTTTAATTAAAATATAAGTTTTCTTTATTTGTTTATGATGTTTTAAGTGTAGTTTAATTATGTTAACCATGTTGTGGTTCAATTGTACATATTATGCATGTATTATGTATTGTTAGGACTACATTTTTGTGTTCATATGCAGGGCATAATAATTAATAAATGGTATCATATAATTATAAGGGTTGAATTAAAAAAAATTCAGAAATTCAATCAGTGATAGAAGTCGGGTTTTAGTGATAGTTCCCAGGTGGGATCCTGGGGACATTACATTATGGAATCAGAGCAATAGGTTCAACATTGAGCTTGCATGGACTAGACTCAACACGCAGAAGATGAATTTGCATAATTAAAGCTTAGAGAATGTCTACAAACTATTTGTCAAAATTACTCCAGTGAAATTGGGGAAACATTCATCGGGAATTTGAAGGAATTGAGATCATGGGTTAAAATTATCCAAAATTTTAACCTTGATTGAGCACTTTCAAGCCTGTAATTGGTCAAATATGAACATTACAGAGAAGCCAGGTGAAATTAGGCAAAAGCCCTAATTTATACAGTGAAATTTGTTGAGAATTCGACGTGCAAGTGTCAAATTTTGGGTGTAGAGGTTGAATTGACATGAACAGGGGAAAAATTGGCCATCAGAATCTTAATTTCAAATTTTCATGGTGGCCATGGTGGAAATTTCGAAAATAGGCATTTTGAGAAATTTGGGAAATTTTGAAAATTTGGAAAATTTTAGGATTTTCTCGTACCATGATGTCAGTATGACATAGAGGCCACATGGAGGGTGATGTGGAAGTGACATGGAAGTGGTGATGTATACTGCAATGGTGTTAGGCCCATGGTGGAAGCCAATGGAATGGTGGTGGGGCGACCAACGGAGCGGTGAGACGATACCATAAGTGGTATCATATTGCTCACAAAGTGATTTTGAAAATAATCGTTGGGGATGGGAACCCAACAAAGGCACTGTTATAGCAAGTGTTGTGCTACTTATATGTTTAGTATAATGCACTCATTAATTATCAATCTGGGATTTGTAATTAACAGAGTTACAAGACACCAGTAAGAAAGGTAATTTCTAATGTCACGAGTATAGAATTAAACTAGATTATGCATGCTGGAAACAAATCAAAATAGCAAACTGCAATGCACTTTGGTTGTCTTTCATAGAGAGGATATCCATTCCATTATGGCACATGCAATTATGAGATGGAATTGGTTTGACAGATCAACTCTGCTATCCAACCTAGAAAACTAACTATGCAATCCACACTTCTGAAGGGAAATCACACATCAATCATCAAAGCATAGCATGGGTAGTTCAATAGTCAATATGTTGGTTTTGTTGTGGTTGACAATGAACTTCACTAGTTCTTATCCAAATAGTTTTGACTATTGCTGCCAACATCTATGATCACTCAAGGAAATCAAATTCATGAGAACAGAAACAGGGCATATGCAAAAACAGAGCAAGTAAAGATTTCTAAGCAATTATATAATGGAAATCCTAGTCTAAGTTGTTCTGCTATTATCTAACAGAGTTAAAGATTTAGATAATTTAATGTTTATACTACTGAAAAAAAATGCTAATGCTAATCTACGAAGAGGCTGACCTTTGTTGGGTGGTGGGCCCTTTCCACTTCAACAGGTCAGTTGCTGAAGTCTACAGGAGGCTTGTCTTCAACACACACATTACTCTCACTCACATTTCAAAACATAAAATCAAAAATCTCGTTAACAACTCAACTCATACTTAATCATAGATAATCAGAATATGGAGATAAATAAAATTCCATTAATCTTCACTCAGAATATGTTCTGTACTATCACACGCTGCTTCACATATTGATAATATGCTAACTCTCCTACACTTCTACCATCCTTGCCACGACTATTTAATAGTCTGGATCATGAAACACAAGGAGGCGAAGTGATTTGCAAATCAATCAGTTGTTGAATTCAATCATTCAGTTACATATTTAGCTTCATCCTCATGACACGAAGTGCATGAGGATGAGGCTATCAACAAACTATTCTTATCATAACTTTGCTAAAGAAAATAGACGTCCACCAATTGGCTTAGGCGAGATTTGGAACTTAACTTAGTGCATTAGGCTCTTCCATATTAGTACCGGATCGTAACAGGTAGATGGTACCAGATCACGACAGTTCGCAAAAGGTGGTACCGGATCATGACAGTGCATGGTCGTTGGTACCGACTCATAACAATGTGTGGCCATTGGTACCGGATCATAACAGTGTGTGGCCATTGGTACCGGATCGCAACAGGTAAGATTTTAGTACCGGATGCATTTGGTACCGGATTCGGACAGTAGCAGTCTTGGTGCACAGGTACTGGATGGCTGAGATGGTACAGGAACATTGGATATCTAGAGGTCAAAGATTTATATATGACAAATCAAAGCATTAGCACGTGAAATATTTAATTCCCTAACTCAATAAACCACAAAATGCATGAATTAACCATACTTTACCTTATGACCTTATTACTGGCAAATGGTAGCATTCTTGTCATTCACTCAAGCTTTAGGTAGGCCAAAAAGGTATAGGTGAGGAGTATAATAGGGTAATGGGGATGTCAATTTCGGGTCTCAACATTCCCCCATGCCAAAATCATTGCATGTCCTCATGCAACTGAAAACAACCCAAAATTTTTCAAAACTTGAGACTGTGTTCTTTACTTTGGTGGATCAATGATGTTGATGGCTGAAGCCTCTTCTTTCAGCTCCCTTTTGATGAACCTAACGTATTGTAGGAGTCATAATACCTTCTTGAGCTTGTTAGAGGTCTCTTCATGGTCGTATTGAAGTTGTTGGCTGGTAGCTTTCAATTGCTCATTTTCCTTTTTGATATACCTGTCCAAGAGTTGATATTCCTTCACTTCCTATTGGAGTTCCTGATTTTGTTTTTGCAATTCCCCAATCCTTTTCTTCATTTGTTCTTTTGTCAAGGTCTTTGTTGACTCCATCATTACTGGCTGGATACACTCCCTTTCCTCAACTTCCTCCCTCATCCCACATAAAGTAATAGTGGCTTGCTCCTCGGTCAAACTAGGGATGTCATCTTGGATTGGTAAATCCTCAGAAGGGGAGGTAAGGTCGATTGGATCTTCTGGTGTATGAGGACTGACTATTGTTTTTCCCTTCTTTTCCATGCTCCTCGTAGTTCTTT
>SNQJ01S0165306.1:0-21107 GCA_010110895.2 Picea sitchensis | reverse complement strand
TCTGTTCAAATCGTCAAATAGGAAAAAAAAAATGTCCTGACTGTACAGTCCGTACTGATGTTGGCATGGCAGGGTCGTATGACACGTGGCAGGAGCTGAGTTGGCAGGGTCGTACGACACATGGTAGGAGCTGAGTTGGCAGGGCCATACGACACGTGGCAGGTGTTGAGTAGCAGACATGTGGACGAATCAACGTCTGACACGTGGCATATTGGTAGAGAATGGAATGGTGACACGTGGCCCAAGCAAAGGCCGCCATGTGTCACCTAGGCTATGGATAAAACTTGTGTAGTCGACAGGACTCGACCTCGTGACCTCCGAGCAAGGGGAAGAGCTTTGGGAAAGGCCGCCCAACCGACGCGCCCACCAATGGTTCTTAACATATGAATGGGCTTAATTTTATTCGAATTGCATTTGTTTTGAGTTGGGGCATGGTCTGGGCCGGGGCTAAGCCTCGGCCCCCGGTCACATATATATATACCATATAACCATTCAAACCCCACGCGCTTTGCCACTTAGCGCATTGTCATATGTTAAACCTTGGCCCTTTGTTATGTGTGGGTGCGGTCACATGGTAAGCCACATGCCCAATGGCTTGGCGGTTAGCGGCTATGCGCGCCCTAACCATGCTACAGTTCACACCATTTTGCAGTTGCACCCGGTGCTAGGTTTTAACACAAATATGAGCGTAGAGGCTAGGTTGAGGACGCATAAGTGCATTTTGGTGATCCAGAGACAACAAGTTTGAAGGGGAACTTCCAGGAAGCCTATCTTCTTCAATTTTTGGCCAAACTAGGTGCCGAAAAATCCCAGCTAGGGGTTTTGGATGTTATAAAGCCATTGGAGCCATCTATTTGGCATTTTGAGCATTGTAAAGCACATATTTTAGCACTTTGAGCAAATAATACAAAAGATCCATTGGAAGCTGGACCAGGAGATGTATCCCAAGAGAGGGGTGAACTCTTTTATCATTTGTTGTGTTATGTGTTTTTTGTTCACTGTTATTTACTGCTTATTATATGAATCTTGAATGTGTGATTTCTATAAAATTTGTGTTTGCAAATTGATCCTTTTGCATAAGAACACTTGAATTAAAACTTGCAAATATTTTCAAGAATACAAGCATTTATCATTTTCAGTTCAGTTATGAAGGAGGTTGATTTCCCCCAACTCTGCCTCCTCCTAAATTGTCCATAATATTAAGTAGGATGTGGTCATGTGCTTCAACAAATGGAGGGTTAACAAGTTTTTTTAGAAAGGGCTTGAAGGAAGAACTTGATTCTTAACAGAATCCTAGGGGTGAATTTTGCAGATCTATTAAGGGTTTGGGAGGTAGCTTGGCAACAGAGGTAGAATAAAAAAGTATATCAATTAACTCAAGAGATTCTCTACCTATATGGAAAAAAAAGAGAAGTTTCTAAATTAGGGTTACCTGAAGACGAAGATATTTGACGTTCTCAGATATTTCTCTGGGTCACGCACTTCTTTGGATCTGAGTATACTGGAGTATGCTCAAGATCTGGGTTTTTTCTAGTATATATTTTATTAGACTCCATATATTTTCTTTGTGGAGTTTCTAGGTGAAATGATCAACAACCAGGTTCTTGAAACTCATTCACCCTTGAGCATCAGATCTTTCAATGTTGTATCCACAGAGAAAGATATCTTCAAATTATGTTCCTTGGAAACAACGCCATTTTGGATGTTGTCCCTCGAGATGTTCCAAAATGTCAATGGAATGATGTTGATGCATCTCAGGAGATAAGACTTAGAACTATCTTTAAAGACATACTTGTAACAATATAAAGTGTGCAAAATGTGGGGTAATTTTTTCTCTCTCTTATAGAACTCTCGGCCTTCAAACAATCCCATAACAGATATTAAAACATTTAGTCTCAAGAGGCATTTGTCCATGAGTGCTTCAGACATTTTTATTTTAAGAGTGGTGAGTTATGGGTTTAGAATAAATACACAATAAACATGTGAGGCAGCTTTAAGGTGAATCTCACAGTGTATGAAAACAACAACGTACTAAGCAATTAAGAATTCAGCAGTTCTAACAATTGTGTCAGATCATTAAGTCATGCAACAAACAATGAACATTTCAATACATTTATATCCATAGAGGTACCCTCTTCAGATCATTAAACACATTAAAAAATGACAAGAAGTGGTCATACATTCAGAGGAAAACACTTCAGTATCATAATCTATACAATGCATAGTTACATTGAACATTTCATAAAACTTGTTTCTCAATATTTATTAATGGTGATTAGATATAAGAATCCAAAAATGATAGTGTGGATTTACAAAAAAACATGCATAAAAGAAGCATAGACTGAAGCTTAATGCAGGGGATGAATCTCTTAAATCCTATAGCCTTAAAAATGTGTTTGTTTATGAGGGGATCTTGGTCAAATAGCTCTAGTTATAAGATACTCTTGAATTCCCCAAAGTGTCAACCCTAAAAACGAGCTCCTTATATTGATTTATAGATGCTCTTGCTTTAGAGGAAAATGCCATTCTGGTCTAATATTGTTTCTTGAAAAATGGTTTTTGCTTGTCAGAATCTTAATACCATCTCTAGTATTCTGATCGCTTCCATATTTCGAACTGATTTTGCCTAATTTTATTGGGAAGAAACCATCTTTTACCACCCAATATGCCATGTTGATACTATTGTTGGGTGTGTTCTCCTCATCCAATTGAGCCTTTGTTTGAATCCTTCTTAGTGGCTTAGATGATTCCCATCATTGCGTTTTGAATCCTTCACCTCAACTACCGAGATAATACGCTAAACATTTCCTTCTAGCTGATGAAACCCAATAACACAATGCATGATTGGCCAATCCCTTGAATCCTTTACTTCAATCTTCTCCAGTGCTCTAGTCGGATTGGATAATGCACGTTAGGGTAGATTCTCGAATATCCTTTTGACCTCAATTTCAAGCTAATGATACTAGAGAAGGACATTCCTCCCTTGGAAAATTGTAGAACACACTCTCCCAACATTTGCACCCAAGAGAGTTTATAATCCACTCATGAGCAGAGGGTTTTTGCATGTGGGTCATCATCTGAAACACATGGTATTCGAGTAACTCACCTTTAAAAATCATATTACTCATAGTTTGGTGGTTCATAATTTCCTTTATTTAGACAAATAGTTTGGTGACGATTTTCCACACTTTGGATGATCTATGAATATGCCCAGCTCTTGTGAATACACATGTCGAGGTGATGATTGTTGTCCTTTGTCAAGAACAGGCAGTGGAATTATGATGAGTGAAAGGATGTAAACATGAGGCTAGACATCTTGTTATGCATCACATATTTTCCAAGTGATTTGGCAGATTGTCATTGAATCTTCCACTTTCTTGAGACATTTTCCCCCGTGCCCCTGTTTGAAACACGCATCCTTTTCCCACTGATCAAAATTCTTTTAAAATTTGGGGAAAAAATGTGTGAAGTTTGGATGATGTCATGTTGACATCACCATAGATCCGTGGACACATGGTAGTTTTAGATTGGTCCTTTCCAGTGCTGAGGTGTCCTTTGGGACTCGACCTATGTGTGTCCAGGCTTGATATGGAAATCAAAATCCTAGTGGGCCTTTTTTTTACAGGTAATGATCCTTGGGAAGCTAAAAAATATGCGTCATTGACTTGTCAGACCCTCATCAACTTCTTAGGTGTCTAGGTGGAATACTACATAGGCTTTAGGTGGTGCTAAGTGAACGAACAACTATGCACTGAGTTGGTGGACAATGTAACCTTGCAGAACTAGAATACCACTCTTGTGACCATATGGAGTGGTTTTGTTTTTGGTATCGCCACCATGCGACACCATCCATTCCTCAACACATGGCTCTTAAAACCACCGTCACACCCCAATTGCACACTATCTTCGGTGCATCTTTCGTATGCGATGTGCATCATTTGATGCCAATCGGGCTCACTTGTGACTATTAGATGATTGGGCCCCACATATTGGTCAATGATCGATATTTAATTCTAGGTCTTATGATAAAACCCATATTTTGAAGGGGCCTAAGCTTGTTTAAAGCATGTTTTAACTCCTTTGTGATCTTGATAAGTGCCTAGGAACCTAAATTTAAGCCTTGGGACCTTAGAGATTGATTTTTTATTGTTGATTCCTTTAAGGGGATCGATCATATGCTATCCCTCTTTGATCCATGAGCTTTTTAAGTTTCTCTTCAGCATGTAATTCTCCATATTTGGCATCAAAATCTTCCTAAGGGTGCGCACAAATGACAGGGTTAGATCCAGTAGTAACATCAGCTCCAGCGGGAACAACATACCCCTGTGGTCTACTGAGAACTATAGACCAAGTTCATTCTTATGTTGGGTTATGGAGTCTTCTTTAAAACATAAGATCCCTTGTGCACCTAAAAAACTAATTCGAGAAGTGAAACAAAATTTCTCAACAACTTAAAGTCAAAAACCAACCTATTGTTTGTGTAATATATGGTGAATGAAATAAAATTAAAAACATAACATTAATGGAAAAATATTTATTTATGTACAAGGTAAGAAATATTTTCAATATTCAATACTGCAAAAAATGTTTAAGGAACTTCCCATTTACAAGGGCCCCAAATATCTCTCCATCCAACTGAGGCAGTTCATACATGTTGTTGTATTGAACTGCAACGATTTGGAAAGGTCGAAGCCAAAGGTTGTCAGATTTTCCATATTTTCCCTTTTCTTCCCTTTTGGCATACCATTTTAAGACTATATCTCCTACCATAAAGATCCTCTCTTTAGTCCTCTTATCAAATATTTCTTTCATTCTGCCTTGATGAGCTTGGGACTTCAATTACACTTGATCTCTTACCTATTGGACTTCAATCAGTTGGTTGATTCTTCTATGCATATTGCTTGATTCTTCCTCTTCATCTTGTATAAAATTCATCACAGGAAGGCTAAGTTGGATGGGAAAAATAGCTTCCATCCCATATACCAGCTGAAAAGGAGAAGTACCAATGGACCTCTTAATGCTCACTCCATCTTCCCAAACTACACATTTTAAGTGGGGATCCCAAGTTTTCTTGTTTTGGGACAACATGTTCTTGATGATATTAATGAGGTTCTTGTTGGATGACTTGACCAAACCATTTCCCATGGATAGTAAGTAGTGAAATATCCAAGCTCTATGTCATAGTCTTGACAAAATTTCATAATCTTGAAGGATTTGAAGGCTTTAGCATTATCATTTATGATCTTTCTAGGACATCCAAACCTTGCTAAAATGTTCTCTTCAAGGAACTTGATAATGACTGTATTAGTTGTTTCCTTGGTGGGAATAACCTCTACCCATTTGGTGAAGTAGTATATGGCTGGCAGGATCCATTTGTGTTTCCCACTTGAATTTGGGTTTATTTCACCAATGAAATGTAACCCCCATTGTTGGAATGATGTTTCTTCTTTGACAGGCCTGAGTGGGAGAAGTTGCATTTTTTATTTTCCTCCAAACATTTGACATTATACAAAGGCTCTAACCATGTTGTTCACATCAGAAAATAATGAGGGTCAATAATATCCAATTTTGAGGAACTTATATGCAGTGGCTCTCCATGCATGGTGACCTCCACATATTCCCTTATGAAATTCATTGATAATTCCCTCAAATTCTTATTTAGTAAGGAAATTCACCAATATTCCTTCTGGATCATTCCAGAAAAAAGTTTCTCCCAAAATACAGTACTTTACATCCTTGAGCTTGATAGACCTGGCCTTAGCTTTGTCCCATGCTAGTGTGAAACTTAAATTCTGAAGGTAGAAAATCACATCTTTATACCAATCATATTTATCAAATTTAGGTCTTGCCTTAGAAGATGGTTCTTGTGTTTCAGCCTCTCCTTGCTCTGTTTCCATGATGATTGTTGTCATAGAATTTATATCAAGGGCTTTGCAATTTGATTATTCCATGAGTTTGGCCAGTCCTTTCCCCTTTATTAGCTTTGTGGGTTTGATCTCCAAATCGTATTCTTGGAGTTTGGAAATCCATTTACCTCTTCTTCCTTCACTGTCTACCAAAGTAAGTATGTCTTTTATAACACTATTAGGCATGAAGGAAAAAAAAATTGAGTGCAATATATAATCTTTGAAAGCCTTCAATGCTTTGACGAGGGCATATCCTTGCTTCTCTAGATTACTATATTTTAATTCTACATATCTTAAATCTCTGTTGAAGAAATCTATAGGTTGATCTTGATTTTCACCATTTCCTTGTAACAAGACAACAACTATAATATGTTATGAAGAAAAAGAGAGGACAAGGAAGTCTTTGTCATAGTTTGGGTCGACTAGCATAGGTGATTCTCCCAATTCTTGTTTGATTATTTGAAAAGATTCTTTATCTTCGAGGGTCCTCTTTACTTCCTGATCCTTCTTCAGCATGTTAGTGATATACCTTATCATCTCAAAAAAATTTGGCACAAATCTCCTCACGAAGTTAATCCTTCCTATGAACGATTGTATCTCTTTTTTGTTTCTAGGTAGAGTGATCAATTTAATTTCCTCCACCCTTTTGAGATCTATCTTCACTCCCTATTTTGACAATATACAACCCAAGAGCTTCCCCTCGGTCATAGAAAAATAAGACTTCTTTGGATTCAATGACAAGCTAATTTTTTTTCACTTCACAAAGGTCTGCCTTAAGTGCTTGATGTGATCATCATCTATCTTGGGAAAAAAATCATGTCATCAAGGTATATGAGAATGAATCTGTCATTCTCTCCCATAAAGGCTATATCCATAGCTCGTTGGAAAGTGGCTCTTGAATTTATCAAACCAAAAGGAATTTTATCATACATGAAAGTCCCCCATGGGGTTGTGAAAGTTGTATATTCCAATTCATTAGGATGCATTGCCACCTAGTTATATCCTAAGAAACCATCCATCATGGAGATCCTACTTGCTCCCGCTACTTTCTGGAGTATGTGATCCATCTTTGGTAGAGGATAATTATCCTTTAGTGAGCATTTATACATATTTCTTAAGTTCACACAAAACCTTATCTCTACACGCTTCTTCCTAACTGAAACCAAATTTTCCACCCATTCAGAATACTTGAGGGGAATGATGATTTGAGCATCAAGTAATTTCCTCACCTCCTTCTCAATTGTGGGAAGCAGCAGGGGATTAACTTGTCTTAGTTTCTACCTAAAAGGCTTAGTACTAAGCTTAAGTGGTATTCTATGTTGTATGATGGTGATATCATAGGTATTTAGGTCTTCATATTTCCAAGAAAAAACATCCATATATTCTTTGAACAATAGCAAGTATTCTTCCTTAAGATTGGGAGGAATTTCTTTAGACAATTTTATGTATTTTGGTTCCTGTTATGTCCCAATGTTGCATTCTTTGGTGTTGTCTTCTTTGGGCAGAACTATGGGCTTTATTGGTACATAATTTCTTTGAAAGAGTTGCTCCAGTGGTACCAATCCTTTGGGTATGAAATTATTTTTTAATCAAAGGACTTTATGTCCATCCATGTATTCGCTAAACTCTGAGGTGATTTGCATTTCTCTTTCATTCATGGGTTCCATATCTTCTTCAACATCTGAATCTACATGGATGTTAGCAAATTTATCTATGACCTCCACAATATTTTTGATCTATTTATTGTCTTCAAACACTTGTGTAACACCCTGGTTTTAATCCCTATGAACTATAATATATTATGTAAATGTGACATTAGGCTAGTGAGCCAGTAAGGTTGAAAAGGGGCTGAAGTGCCTAGGAAATGTAATAATTCTATATACATTAATAAAAAATGCATTTTTGGATGCAAGATGGACAAGTACAAGAGATAGGGGGCTATGATTCCACGAGAGAGGAGGCTAAAGGGGCTAAGTCTTTTTATTATATTTTATTTACCCATTTTGGTTTTAATTGGGAAAAGTGGTTACATGAGCTTCTTGGGAGGAAGGCCATGTGGTTCTTGTTTTCATGTAATTATAAACATCCCATGTGGGTTGTTTTGGGGGGATTCACTTGTTCTTATTCATTCATTGTTACACCCTTCTCACTCTTTAATTGTTGGTGCCTCATTCTTGCTAATTCATGTGCTCTTGGTCTAAGCATGGAAACAAATGGTTGGAAGAGGAGATCCATTGCTAGATGGTTGTAATAAATTATTGATCATTCCAAGAGGGAATGGATGCCTGAGTGCATGAGATTGATGGAAGTTCATAAAGAAATTTCCACAACTAAGAATCCTTGGAGTTTCCAGCAGGGAGATTTCCTTACCAGTATCACTAGAGCCCTGGAGAGAAATGGAATAGCCTGAGGGATTGCATGGAGGAGAAATGTGTTCATTTCTTTGGGTTGTGCATGTTGAAGGGGAAAGAGAGATACAAATTAGGATTTGTTGTGTGGTTGAGAAACATAAGATCTAGTTAGCCATCTATTTTGTGTTTTATATTTGGCCTAGGACCCATCCTTGTGGATTCATAGCCTTGGCTCGGGGGTGACCTACTGTTGAGAGTAAATGAACAACAATGTCTATAGTTGGGAGAATGCCCTTGGTCTGTAGCTAGTTGGTGAATGTTTACATGCAAAGATAAGTGTTCTTTGTGTTTTATGTACAATGTATTTTCCGATGTGTATTTTATTATCTCTTAGATTTATTTATGTGTTCATGCTTGCTAGTTATTTGTTGTGCATGGAACATTGTTTATTTATTTTATGTTGTAGCATGGATCTTGATTAATGCATGTGAGTCTTTCATGATTTTAATTATTATCAAAATTTGAAATCAGTTTAGAAGTGAGTTTTGGAGGTAGTGTGGCCATCCTGTGGGTGGTTGGGTTCATTACAGATTGGTATCAGAACTTCTGGTTCAACACCTAACTGGTATGGGCTAGAGCTAGTGTGAATTTGTCAAATTCGTTGTTGCAGATTTGTTTATGATGAATTTGGGGGGGAAATAGAAAAAAAGTGAAATCCCCAAATTATGAGCAAATTTCAAATTTCAATGCTTCAAAGTAGTTAAAGAAGTGATTTATGGTGTCGATCTATAGTTGCAGAGTTGAATTCGGTTTTGGAAGTCAAATTCCTTTGAGTTTCATGATGACTTTATAGTTTTTTGGATTGACGGCCCAGATTATTTCAACCTGGAGAATAAACGATTAAGATTCAATCATAGAAGTCAAAGAAAGGAATTCTCGATAGGCCTTTGGGAAGGAAGTTTCGGAAGGACTTCGGAGTCGGAGATGAGGTTCAATCCGATGACAGGCCCCGAAAGAATGAGAGTTGTTAGATCATTCATGATCATTCTCAGTTTTTAGATCTCACTGAGATGTTCTTTTGGAAAAGAGTTTTTGGAATATCTCATTCAGAAGAGTTCCAACAGTATTGAAAGGGAAATATTCTTTGATACCCTCCTTTTTGGAGTAGTGAAACTTCACCAATATTTTGCACTTTGAATGAAAAGTTCTGAAGGTATCGAAAGGGAATATTCTTTGATACCCTCTGGTCAGAGTAGCGAAGATTACCTAATATTTTGAACTCCAAGTGATAAGGTATCAAAAAGGGAATATTCTTTGATACCCTCTAGTCGGAGCAACAAAACTTACCTAATTTTATGAACGTCGAATGAAAAGCTCTGATGGTATCGAAAATGAATATTTTTCAATACCCTCTTTTCAGAGTCTCTTTTGAGCTCGATTATTCATCACTTCGAATGGGAACCTCTGATAGACGGTCTAGATCTCTTCAGATTTTAAGATCAACAATGCATATTGCCCCGTAGGAAAAACTACTCCATAGTGTAAAAACCATTTTCTTATTTTGACCATAACTAGAGTATATTAATTCAGATTGGGATAAAATTTATGTGATTTGTCCGCAGAGAGGAGTTCTACGAAAGTTCCAGAGAGGGTCATTGTTTAGTTATGCTTGGATTTGTCAGAAATCGTGAAATAGTGGATTTTAAATATATGGGTCCAGATCATTGGCAGAGGTTCAAAATAAGTTGAAATTCATTAAGAGTGTCCAAAAAGAAGACAAAAAATAACCCACAAACAAACTGAATAAATCCTAAGGGGATTGGAATGGGGATGCTGAAAAAGGCCAAAATCTACTATTCTGGACCACGTTTTTTGGATTTTTAAGATTTTTGGAGGAAAAGTGACCCCAGATCACAAAAAGGAAAAAAAATACTTACTCGACATTTTATGTACTCGTCAAGATGAACAACTTTGTTTTAGTGAAAATTTCCCATAAGTGCACATATTAAGAAATAGCCAGTTTTTCTAGTCTGGAAAAAGAGGTGAAAAAGAGGAAAATGGTCATTTCCAAATTGTTGTAGTTTTTTACTGGAGCATCAAATTGAAAATATGAGAATTGTTATGAATTCCTTGTCATTTTTTTATTATCTACGACCCATGTAAAATGTTTTCTAGCTCCTAACATATTTTCTTATGCAGTTGAATGAAGTTGGCATTTCAATAAAATAACACCAGTGGAGAAAATGAAAAAATGGGGTGACAATGGCTTTTTCAGAAATCCATAACTTTCAACTTAGAAATCAAATCAGGACAAGAGTATAGTCATTGGAAATATGATTCAGGGGATAATAACATTGAATTATTATAATTTGGATAGTTGTGATACAATTTTTCATGAACTGAGCATAAAAAAGTACATGTAACATTAATTGACAAATTTCTATAATATGTATAATTCTAACAAAATGGTTGCTTGCAGATTTGAAAGAATTAGAGGTATAATCAGATCAATTCAAGAATAGGATCAGATACCAGAGTCATGGAAGTATGAAAAATCTTGCAGAAGTTGGATGAGGCAATAAAGAGCTGCAGGGAAACTAATGAAAAGTGGATAAAGAACTCGAGAAGAGAAAAATAGAAGGATTATTATTTAGTTTCTACAGGGTGTGAATAACTTACAGGTACAACAAAATAAAGAATCATCACATAGGACATGAATCTAGCATGTATGTCATTAATGGTTATAAAAAGGAAAAGTAAGACTCCACAGCCTTGAAGGTAGAGATGTGCAAAGGCCAAAGGCCTAGAGTATATAAATGTTGTTGATGCTAGAATGCATTCAGATAAAATTTTGTTGTGTATTTTGTTATGATTGGTTATGACATCATAACCAAGTCAAGTCAGAAGACATACTCTTGATATAACAATAATTATCGATAGAGTTAGTCATGTGTGAGACCATGAGATGGTTGGATATGGAAGGCCTATAGCGCTATGTGAGTTCTCAATGGTATCTACTGTATAGCTGATGTTTGGACTGCAACCTCTTTGCTGACACCGAAGAACACTTAAGAATTATATTCTTGGTGTTGTGTTTGGGTTGAAATGAAGGTATCCGAATAGTCAGGAAAGCAGTAGGAAGTTTGTGGATGATGTGTTGAGGCGTTGGCCAGACCTTCCAACTCACCTTGGTGAATGCATGACATAGTTATGTGGTATTATGTAGTCAATGCAGGGGTGCATTGTGTAAATGTGGCCATGGGTATTGGTACATCAATTATTATTTTATTTAGTAATTATTTGTTGCATTATGAAAAGCCCGTGGTGTTGAAAATACATAATGATGGATAGATGCATTATATTTAATATGAATACTAGTTGAAGGTGATTGTTGTTTGTTACAATGTTGAGATCACTTTTTGGAGCTATTAAAAATGTTACAAGTGGTATTACAAGAATTATTGAATGTATTTTTGTGAATGCATATATATATTATATAACATAGAAATTTGTACGCTAACAGTTGAAATGATGTGAGTATTGCTAACTCATGAAGTTGAAAACACTTCAAGAGTTGTTGAATATTGCAACAAGAAAGTTGCAGGTTAAAGTAGTTACATAATGATAAATTATGGAAAAGTTTTGTCAAGGGAACAGAGTGATAGGAATATTGACAGATAGAAGAAAGAATATATTGGTCAATAATACATGTGTAGAGAATGATGGGTTCATTCCAATTGATAGTTGGATTAATGGAGTGATTGAATTGTAGTTGTAAACAATTTTGAGATCACTTTGTGATTTATTTTTGAATTGTTACCATGAAAATATATATATATCTTGTACATGAGATACTGACATTTTGTTTGGCTGAATGTAAATTAAGGAAATTGCAGGTAGAATGGTATTGGATATGGCAAGAATGTAATCCCATAAGGAAGACCGATTCTTGGCGTTGCAAGAGCCAAACATTATGAGTAGAAAATTCATGCATGGAAATTTTATTTTCCTGTATAAAATATATTTCAGAAATATATAGTTACAAATTGTTATGTTATGCTAACAATTTGTGTGGTTGAATGAAAGGTTGAGAAAATTGTAGGGAGAATGGTCTTGGATGTGCCAAGGATTTAAGAACATACATAAGACCAATTCTTCTTGCTACAAGAGCCAAGCATTATGAGCAAAATCCTCATGCCTGGGAATTTTATTTCCTGTATATAAACAAATTTGAGAAATTAAAAAATTGTTAAGATATGCTAACAATTCGTTTGGTTGATTGAATGTTGAGAAAATTGCAGGAATAATGGTATTGGGTATGGCATTGTTGTAGTCCATAATAAATATTGATGCCTACAACTGCAAGATCCAAACGAATTATGAGCAGGAAGCTCATGCTTGGAAAATTTTATTTTCCTGTATAAAATAGATTTGACATTTATGAGTGAAAATTGTTATAATGATATCTCATGATGACTGTATGTGTATAATACAAATGAGATGTTGTCTATGAAAGATCGAGGCTCGGGAAAAAGAGCACTAGAAGGAAATTGAGCTCAATGATGAAGGAATATAATGAAGAAAGTCCAATGTACTTGTTGTAGTTGGAGTTCTTGGAGCCTCAACTCTGAAACTTCATGGTCGAGTCCACTGGAGCCATTGAGAGAAGTGAAACAACATGAGGGACTGCATGGTAGAGAAAGGGGTTCATTTCTTTGGGTTGTGTAGGTCGATAGGCAAGGAGAGCTTGATGGTTGGAACTGCTGCCAGAAATATAATTTATGAAGATCACTATACATGTTTTGGGTCAGAATGCCTATGTATACATGTTTAATTTTAAGCTAGAGTGCATATGTATACATGTTTAAATTTAGGCTAGAGTGCCTATGTATATAAGAGTTGGCTGGAATGGTTGTGTGGATTAAGGCCAGAGAGCCTAGATTTGTAATGTTAATAACATTGGAATGGTGTTGTGCACTGAGGATGGTGCCAAAATAAGGGGAGGGGGATGTAACACCCTGGTTTTAATCCCTATGAACTATAATGTATTATGTAAATGTGACATTAGGCTGGTGAGCCGATAAATTTGAAAAGGGGTGGAAGTGCCTAGGAAATGTAATACTTCTATATAAATTTATAAAAAATGCATTGTTGGATGCAAGATGGACAAGGACAAGTGATAGGGGGCTATGATTCCACGAGAGAAGGGGATAAAGGGGATGAGTCTTTTTATTATATTTTATTTACCCATTTTTTTTTAATTGGGAAAAGTGGTTACATGAGCATATTGGGAGGAAGGCCATGTGGTTCTTGTTTTCATGTAATTATAAACATCCCCTGTGGGATGTTTTGGGGGGGTTCACTTGTTCTTATTCATTAAGTGTTACACCCTTCTCACTCTTTCATTTTTTGTGCCTCATTCTTGTTGATTCATATGCTCTTGTTCTGAGCATGGAAATAAATGGTTGGAGGATGAGAGCCATTGCTAGATGGTTGTAATAAATTACTGATCATTCCCAGAGGGAATGGATGCTTGTGTGCATGAGATTGATGGAAGTTTGGAAAGAACTATCCACAGTTGAGAATCCTTGGATTTTTTGGTAGAGATATTTCCTCACCAGTAGCACTGGAGCCCTGGAGAGAAATGGAACAGACTGAGGGATTGCATGGTAGAGAAAGGTGTCCATTTTTTGGGGTTGTGCAGGTGAAGGGGAAAGAGAGTTGGAAATCAGGATTTGTTGTGTGGTTGGGAAACCTAAGAGCTAGTTAGCCAATTGTTGTGTGTTTTAGAATTGACCCAAGACCCGTCCTTGTGGATTCATAGCCATGGCTCAGGGGTGACCTATTGTTGAGATTAAATGAACAACAATGTCTATGGTTGGAAGGAATGTCCTTGATCTGTAGCCAGTTAGTGAATGTTTACTTGCAAAGATAGGTGCTCTTTGTGTTTTCGGTACAATGTATTTTTTGTTGTCTATTTAATTATCTCTGAGATGTATTTCTGTGTGCATGCTTGTTGGTTATTTGTTGTGCATGGAACACCATTTATTTCTTTTTTGTTGTAGCATGGATATTGATTAATTCATGTGAATCTTCCATGCTTCATTTCGAATTAATTATTATCATAATTTGAAATCGGTTCAGAAGTGATTTTTGGAGGTAGTGTGAACAGCCTGTGGGTGGTTGGGTACATTACAACTTGCCATTATTTTATATCATGAGGGATGGAAAGTCTATACCTCATCTCAATATCATATCTCATTTGGGGAATAACATGGGTTTTAAAGGTACTAGATGTCAGTACTAAGGAATCAACTAGTTGGTTAAATTCTCGAGACAACAATGATATTAAAATCTTCATAAAAAATATCAATTAAATCCCATACCTGATTTATGTATGCTCTCATCCTAGGATTCCTTGTCTGATAGAAACCTTTGATTTGTTGCACCACGAGTTCAAAAGCTCAGTGATATGCATCTTCCTTGTTGCTTCCAAAACAAGAATTAAGGCCTCATATTCAACTACATTGTTAGTGGACTCAAACTCTAGCTTGTAGGACAAATGGATTTCTTCTTTTTTAGGGGAAATGAGCACTACTACAGCTCCCACTCCCTCCTTTGAATATGCCCCATCGAAATAAATATTCCATATACCATTTGTTTCTTGAGTGAAGCTTGTCACAGGGTTTGCAAGAGTCAATGCCTCTTTGTATTATTCATTGAATGTGAGGATGGAGCATCCTAGGTCTTGATCAACAACATATATGGGGTGATTTATAGAGTTTATTTGATCACTAACCACATAGGAATATTTTTTTTCTTTGTATAACCTCATGTTCTCTCTGAAAACTAGTACAGAAGCATAAGTCATGTCCATCTGCATTGTACCCCCCAACTTTTGTGCCCATGTTCTTGATAGCACCATACCATAGTTTGCAGGTACATAGCCACCCCCACATCTATCATAATACTCTTGACGGGTAGTTGAGCCAATGTGACTACCATGTCTTTCATCAATCCATCACACCTCACCTTTCTGGCATCAAAAGAATAGAGATCATGGTAAGGCCTAGTTATTTCCAAACCTAACTTTTCCATAACCACCTTTGGCATGAGATTGTGGGATTTTCTAGATTCCAGCATGCAATTATGCAACACCTTATCATGGATGTGTAAGGTAACATAGAAAGGTGCAATAGACTCTTATTTTTGTCTGCTTGATAAAGAGTTTTCTTCATCTTTCTTGATGCAATCATATTCCCTTCAATATCTATTGCATCATCTTTCATTATCAAAAAACTATTTTCGAGGATGTCAGAGACATGCGTAGGCATATTCAATGGGCCAAATATAGCCATGACCCAAAGGTTTAAAGGTGGTGGTGGAGGTTGATTTCCCCCAGCTCTTCCTCCTCCTAAATTGTTAAGCAGGATGCGGTTATGGGCTTTAACAGACAGAGGGTTAACAAGTTTTTCCAGAAAGGGCTTGAAGGAAGTGATCAATTCTTGACAGAATCCTAGGGGAGAATTTTGAAAATCTATTAAGGGTTCGAGAGGTATCTTGGTAGCATAAGTAGAATCAACAAGTATATCAATTAACTCAATAGATTCTCTACCTATATGAACAATAGAAGCAGAAGTTTTTAAATTACGGTTACATGAAGATGAAGATATTTGACATTCTCGAAGATTTCTCCAAGTCACAAACTTCTCCGGATCTGAGTATACTGGAGTATGCTCAAGATCTAGTTTTCTTTTGGTATGTCTTTTGTTAGACACCATATCTTTTCTCTGTGGAGTCGCCAGGTGAAATAATCAATAACTAGGTTTCTTAAACTCATTCACCCTCGAGTATCAGATCTTGCAATGTTGTATCTCCAGGGAAAGATATCTTCAAATTTCATTCCCCGACAACGATGCCATTTTGGATGTTGTCCCTCGATATGTTCTAGGATATCAATGGAACGATTTCGAGGCATCCCAGGAGCTAAGACTTAGAATGAGCTTTAAATCCATGCTTGTAACAACATAAATTGTGCAAAAATGCGGGGTATAAGTCTCTCTCTCTTTCTCTCTTATAGAACTCTCGTCCCTCAAACAATCCCATAACAGATATTAAAACATTCAGCCTCAAGAGTCATTTTTCAACGAGTGCTTCAAAAAAATTATTTTAAAAGTGGTGAGTAATGGGTTCATAAGAAATACATGATAAACATGTGATGCAACTTTAAGGTGAAACTCATAGTTTATGGAAAAAACAACGTGCTGAGAAATTAAGAATTCAACATTTCTAATAGTTGTATCAGATCATTAAATCATGCATCAAACAATAAACATTTCCATACATTTAAATCCATGGAGGCACCCTCTGCATATCATTAAACGCATGAAAAAATGACAAGAAGTGGTCATACATTCAGGGGAAATCACTTCAGCATCATAATCTATACAACATGTAGTTACACTGAACATGTCATAAAACTTGTTGCTCGAGCTTTTATTAATGGTGATCAGATACAAGAAGCCAAAAATGAGATGGTGTCTTTACAAGAAAACACGCACAAAAGAAGCACAGACTGGCACATAACACAAGGGATGAATCTCTTAAATCTTGCAGCCTTAAAAATCTATATGTGTTTGAGGGGATCTTGGTCAAACAACTCTGGTTATAACATACTCTTAAATTCCCCTAAGTGTCGACCCTAAAAATGAGCTCCTTATGTTGATTTATAGATGCTTCTGCTTGAGAGGAAACCACCCGTCTAGACTAATATTTCTTCTTGAAATGGTTTATGCTTGTTATAATCTTGATACCATCTCTGGTGTTCTAACTGTTCCTAGATTTCCAACTAATTTTACTTGATTTTACTAGGAAGAAACCGTTTTTTTACCACCAGATAGGCCCTGTTGATATTGTTGTTGGGTGTTTTCTCCTCGTCTACTTGATCCTTTGTTTGAATCCTTCTGAGTGGCTCAATCAATTCACATCATTGTGTTGTGAATCCTTCACCCCAACTACCGATATAATAGGCTAAAGATTTCCTTCCAGTTGACGACACCCAATAACATAGGGCATGATTGGCCAATCCCTTGAATCCTTTGCTTCAAGTTTGTCTAGTTCTCTGGTTGGATTGGGTAATGCATGTTAGGGTAGATTCTCGAATTCCTTCTAACCTTAAGGTCAAGATAATGATACCAGAGAAGGACATTCCTCCCTTAGCGAAGTGTAGAACACACTCTCCCAACATCTATGACCAAGATGGTTCATAATCCACTCCTGAGAAAAGGGTTTTCATAGGTGGGTCCAGGGTCATCATCTAAAACACCAGACATCCGAGTAACTCACCTTTAAAAAGAAGATTACTCGCAAGATGGTGGTTCACGATCTCCACAATTTTCTCATATAAGAGTTTGACACATGTTTATGCAGACAACTAACAAGAGGTAATGATTTGCCACACTTAGTATGATCTATGAAGATCCCTGGCCTACATGAATACACATGTCGAAGTGATGATTGCTGGCCTTTGTCAAGTGCAGGAAGTGGAATGATGATGAGTGAAAGGATGTGAATGTGAGGCTAGACTATTTGTTATGCGTCACATCTTTTCCAACTAATTTATTAGATTGTCATTGAATCCTCCACTCCCCTGAGACATTCTCCCTCATGCCCATGTTCAAAAAATGTGTCATTTTCCCATTGATCAAAAGCCTTTTAAAATTTGGGAAAAAAAACATGTGAAATTTGGATGACGTCATGTTGACATCACCATAGACCCATGGACACGTGGAAGCTTCAGATTTGTCCTTTCCAATGCTGAAGTGTCCTCTGGGACTCGGCATGTGTGTGGTCAGGCTTAATATGGCGACTGGAATCCTAGTGAGCCCTTTCTGTATAGGTGGTAATGCTTGGCAAACTCAAAAATATGCGTCATTGATTCATCGGGCCCTCATCGGCTTCTTTGGTGTCCAAGTGGACTGCTACGCTGGCTCTAGGTGGTGCTGACTGAATGGAAAACTATGCACTGAGTTGGTGGATGATGTAACCTAGCGAAACCAAAATACCACTATCGCAACCCCAGGGAGTGGTTTTGTTTTGTGTATTGGCACCATGCGACACCATCCATTCTTCAACACGTGGCTCTCAATATCACCATTGCACTCCAATTGTGCAGTATCTACGGTGCATCTTTCCCATGCAAGATGCATCCTTTGTTGTCAATTAGGCTCGCTTGTGATCGTTAAATTATCAGGCCTCGCATCTTGGTCAACGCTTGATCTTTAATCCCAAGTCTTATGATAAAACCCATATTTTGAAGGAGCCTAAGGCTGTTTAAAGCATGCTTTAACTCCTTTGTGCTCCCAATAAGCACTCAGGCACCTGAATTTAAGCCTTGGGCCCTTGAGGCTTGATTTTTTGTTGTTGATTCCTTTAAGGGGATCGATCATATGTTATCCCTTGTTGATCCATGAGCTTTGTAAGTTTCTCTTCAGCCTCTGATTCTTCATATTTGACCTCATAATCTTGCTCAGGATGTGAACAAATGACTAGGTCAGATCCAATATTAACACTTTCATCAATTTTCATTGATTATTGTTGGAGACAACCTTCCTTTCAACAATTCAAAGATAGTTCGCATACTTATTCTCTTTCATTTTAGAGATTGTTTTAGTAGTAAAAGCAAGTCTGGATTTCTTTCAACCTTAATTTAAACTATAGGTGAAGTACAATTTAGACTTAAGCTCTTTGTCTTATCCAAATATATGTAATTAGATAACTATATGAAAAACCCTATCTTATCACCTCAAGTGAGTAAGCGAGTTTACATGTCACATTCTTAGAGCAAATTAATAATTAAAAAACCGCCTTTGAAGATAGGTAAATAATGCTCTACAATAAGTTTGCACACAAAATAAAAGTATAAAAAAATAAAAAATAAAAGATAATTAGGTAAACATGCTCCATGGTTTTACCATTTCTATGTTTGATGTGTGGATACAAAGCTTGATAACTACATCATTTTATTTGTGTTTTCTATGACTTACTATAGAGGTAGCAAATCATGATTGACATAGTGTGTGATATAACATATACATGTGAAACAAGTCTAATTGTTATGGTTGAATTGAAATTATTTTATAGAATAAAACTTTGTTTCCTACTGATTTAAGAAGTTAAGCTCTATCATATTTATAAAATAAAACTTTCTACTAAATGGCAGTTAATTTCTTTTTTTAAAATTTGAGGAAAACAAGCTTTTAACCAAGCTTAAGCAGTTTTAATCACAACCCTTCTTTACAAATATGAAAGAAAAAATATCCAATATAATCCACCGAAAAAAAATACAACACCATTTTTTATAAATTTTATTAGTATTTTTTATAAAATGTATTACTGAACTTAAAAATAGATCATAGTCACTTAGGTGAAAAATTACATGCTTCATTCTTTTCAACGTTTTCTTCTCCAATTTCGTAGATATACAAGGTATCTCTAATTTAGAGGATCACCACTTCTTACTTTATCCAAATGAAAAGTGAAACTTTTGACATTAACAGCTAAATCATTGATATTTAAAGTGAAACTTTTGACATTAACTGCTAAATCATTGGTATTTAAAGGAAACTGTTGACATTAACTGCTAAATCATTGGTATTTAAAGGAAACTATTGACATTAACTGCTAAATCATTGATATGAATGTTCCGAGACACTTTAATGTGAAGTGGAGGGAGAATAAAAACAGTAGACAAATAGCCAATAGGTTAGAGTCCATCTCGAACTTTGTGTATAGAAAAAGGGCAATGCTCAGTTCATCATTTACATTTATTTAATCCTTAGTCAGTGGAAAAGAGGTTGGACATTATTACACCACATAAAAGCTGGCGGGTTTGATTTTTAGACCAGCATAAAATACGGGAAAAGAGTTACACGCAAAATTTCAGGCCTGGCCGGTACGAGAATTTATGACAAAAAATGGCGGATTTTTAGGTGGGTTAATGAGAAGCGAGGCGTTACAATCGTTTCTGGGCCTGAATGTAAATAGAGCCGGACAAGTTTGCACTGTTGCATATCATTCTCAGACCTTTAATGCAGTGAAGCTGCGTGTGCTCGCTTGGTTTGCTATAATGGTGTAATATGGCTCTGCACAGAAAGAAACAAATTTATAGCAATGGGCGACAGAGTTTGAATGGAGCGAGACCAATCTGCATCTCTGTGAGCTGAATTGAAGGGATAAGATAAGTGGACAGAAGTTGTACGTGTGGAGGTAATTGAAGGCTGATGAAGGAATGCTGGTCTTTGTAGGCAGTCTGGAGAGTATTTTTTATTATGAAGGAACATGTGGTGCTCAGGAGACTCGAGAGAATTGAAGGCCTGGCAGGGATCTGTGATTGAAAACAACGCTCGCGGAATCCAAGCTCCTGGGTTTTCTAATCGTTATATGATTGATGCTCCGTCGAAAAGAAAAACATGACTTTTGCGAGAGACTGTATGGTTGGTCAAAGGTGTCAGAAGTCATGATGGTTACTGGGAAGCACTAATATTGATATCTGCACAATCTCTGGCCAATGGATTCCAAATACCAAGACGGGGCTGGCCTTGCATGCAGTGTTCGAGCGGGTTATTTCGACAGGACAGTGATTTGGACAGGACGTAGAGCATAAGTTGAAATTAGGTTAGGGATTGTTGGAATTTTAGATTTGTTGAAATTAAGTTAGGAATTATTGGAATTACAGATGGAGTAGGTTAACTGGGAGTAAACAGACCTGCTTTCCAGGTGTAAAAAATGGATTTGAATTTGGTCAGATTTTCAGGAGTAGTCTGAGTTTAGTATGGATCAAAGTTCTATG
>SNQJ01S0165305.1:0-21107 GCA_010110895.2 Picea sitchensis | reverse complement strand
ACATAGATGTTGCAATTATAAAAAACATTGTTTCTACAACTATTTTCAACTAACACATTACACTATTAGTTTATATCCTAAAACTATAAATTATTCCATTACTATTTGTGAAAATTATTTATTCAATCTTTAAATTTTAATACTAAACATCAATATTAAATCACCATGTCCATGGATGTTAATCATCATATTGATTATTGAGGAAATGTATGCACATGGAAGTTCTAAATTAAGAAATTATTATGTCACAAAGAATAACATTATATTCAATAGTCTATCTTAAAATTCACCATTATAATGATTTACCAATTACAAAATAAACATTATAATTAACAAATTTTACAATTTTTAGCATTCTTACCATTTCCATTATATATTTATCTACACTAATCTAGTTGAAATTTAACTTATAATTAAAACATTCTAATTAGATTCCATAATAACGTACTCAAATTATTTCTAATTTATTTTCCAAATTCCATTTTATTAAATCTAAGGTCATAGAAATTGTACATATATATAATATCTTTATCAATTCTTTTATTACTAATTGCAAGTTTTTTTTTCTTTAATTTACTAAACAGAAAATTGCACATAATAATAATTCAACTCTTATTGCACACAATTCTTTAGGGAATCTTCAGACTCGACAATGGGTGGCCTTCGGAGGGGTTTCATATCACAACCCAATTCTATTGGAAATAGCCTTGAGTGAAAAAAAAACCTAGCCCCTACAAATTCAATCCTCAATGGCTAGAGAATCAGTCTTATACTAAAACCATCAAATCAAATTGGACTCCCTACAATCCCCATTTGCCAAAATCACCTGCAATTCAATTCATGGCTAATTTAAAAAGGGCAAAAAATGTCTTCATTGCATGGAACAAGGAGAGGAAACAGAAGGAATTCATCTCCCTACTCGAAATATAAAAGAAGTTACATGAATGGTAGGTTAAGGAGATAACAAAAAATCTCACAGGAGTGCTTAAAGAGGAGCTTCACAGTCTGAAACAAAATAGAAGAAAAATTCTATTGAACAGGGAGAAGGAATGGAAACTAAGAAGCAGAGCCCTTTGGCTTCAAGCAAGGGATGAAAACACCAATTTTTTTCATCATTTTTCCAATGGAAAACATCTTTCAGATGTGGGAGATGTGGGAGATGTCAAGGATATGGACACCTAAGAAGAGATTGTTCACAAGAGGAAAAGCGTCGCCTCTGGGTCAAAAAGGCCACTGTGGATTCAAAAAGTGATCGTCACAATGCCCTGGGTGAAAAGTTGAAGGACCCACCTGGGTCGTCTTCTCCAACAAATAGGACATGTGGGCACCATCTTCTTGCTATTGAAAATCCAGAGTGTTTTTCAATAGCGTTACCTGAGGTCCTGACAGGTAAGAATTCTCATATTTCCCCTATTTTCCTTTCCTATTCCAAAGAGTGTTTTTCAGTTGGATCAAAAGAGACCCTCGTGGTCGAGGAGAAATCAGAATCATGTTTCCTCTTGGGCATATTGGGCATCTCTGGTTATCACCTTGATCCCTTGATTCCCCTAGTATCCTCTGGCCCCTCTACAACCCCTCCCTCTTCCCCCATGCCCCGTACCCCTCCTGCATTCGACCGTACTCTTATCCCCCCTCCCTTCCCCCAAAATACAATCTCCACTCCCTCTCCCAAACCCATAATTTGATCTTTCGGGGCTTAATGGGTGGTCTTGGATCTTTTAACAAATCTGAGCCAAAACCCACCCAATGAGGTCGAAAATCCTACATTTCTATATTCCAGAAGCAAGGCACCTCATAAGTTAGATCTCGTAGACAAAAATATTTTATTGGGGACCTTAGAGAACTTTCCCTTGGATAGGTTTCAAAATGATTATTCTCTCCCACAATTGTTGTGGGTTGGCCAACCCCACAGAAAATTCGACCATGAAACATCTATTAGAAATCCACAATCACTCTATTCTACTGTTACAAGAAACTATGATTGTCGACGAAAAAGTTATCAAATCTTTATCTGCATCTTACCATAATTGGAATTACCTAGCCTTGGATGTTTGTGGAAAGTCTGGGGTACTCTTGAGTGGGTGGCAGAAGAATTCTCTAATGTTAATCAACTCATGGTTAATGACTTCAGTTTTAGGCACTCATTTTTTCTCCAGGGAACTGAATTTAAGCTTCCTTTGCATTAATATCTACAGGCCATACCAGGACATGAAGAAATTTTGGATTAATATATTACAATCCCCTATGGTTGCGTAGGATTAAGTTCTCATAGGTGGAGACTTAAATTTTACTTTTTGGGGATTATGAAATTTGGGATATTGCAGCACTCAAAGATCCTTTAGCAGACCTTTTTTTACAAAAAATGGATGAGGCGTGTCTTTATGATATACAACCTACTAAATAGACCCCCACCTGGAGAAACATATTCTCATGGACATATAGAATTTCTAAGTGTTTGGATGGATTTTTTCGGACTAAGACACTTCACCAAGGGAATATTTGGACTCGGCAATGGGTGGCCTTCAGAACGAGTTTCCTATCACAACCCAATCCTACTAGAAATAGCCTTGAGTGGAAAAAAAAACCCAACCCCTACAAATTCAATCCTCAATGGCTAGAGAATCAGTCTTATACTAAAACCATCAAATCAAATTGGACTCCCTACAATCCCCATTTGCCAAAATCTCCTACAATTCAATTAATGGCTAATTTAAAAAGGGTCGAAAATGTCTTCATTGCATGGAACAAGGAGAGGAAGCAGAAGGAATTCATCTCCCTACTCGAAATATAAAAGAAGTTACATGAATGGCAAGTTAAGGAGATAGCAAAAAATATCACAGGAGCGCTTAAAGAGGAGCTTCACAGTCTGGAACAAAATAGAAGAAAAATCTTATTGAACAGAGAGAAGGAATGGATATTGAGAAGCAGAGCCCTTTGGCTTCAAGCTAGAGATGAAAACACCAATTTTTTCATCATTTTGCCAATGGAAAAAATCTTTCAAATACAATTTGGTCTATTGACCGCCTGGATTGAACAAAAGATTCATCCTTTGAGGACATTGCAAAGGAAGGCATGAATAATTTCAAATCTCTCTTTAAAGCAGATTTGAAGGTCACCATCGACACAATTCTAAAGGTAGTTGGCCTTTTTCCCATGTTCAACAATCATTAAGACAATGAAAGCTTAATGGAGGAGGTCTCTAAGGAAGAATTATGGAAAATCCTTCAAAGCTTCCAAAAGGACAAGAGTCCTAGACCGGATGGTTTCACCGTTGAATTCTACATAGGATGCTTCGACTCTTTGAGAGATGACTTTTTAAACCTAGAGGAATTCTCTAGAACTTTAGGGCAGATCCATGCTCACTTCTTTGCCACATTCATTTCTCTCATCCCAAAGGTGGACAACCCTCTGAATTTTGACTAGTTCAAACCCATCTCCCTATGAAACAACATCTACAAGATCACATCAAAATTAATTGCCTCCAATTAAGAAAAGAAAAACTCCAATTTGATAGTCTATGGGAAGAATGTGTTCAAGAAGAAGCAAGAGTAGCCAACCGAGAAGCAGTACTATTAAGGGATGAAGACCAAGCCCTAGATGCTCATGCTAAAGGAGGAAATAAAAGGTCTCATTTCCAAAAGGAGACCCATATTCATAAGAAATCGCACTCCCCAAAGAGATTCACCCACTTCCATAAAGAATCTCACCCTCCAAGGAGATTCCAAAAATATCAGAAGGGGCAAAGAAAAGAAAAAGATTTCTCCTCTTATCAATGTTATCATTGTGATAAGATAGGACACATTGTTAAGAATTGTCATGCCATAAGGGAAGAATTCAATAAGAGAAATAACAAAAGACATCATGCCCATGAAGTTGAAGATGATGAGCCACCCAAGAAGTTAACTAAAGAAGAAATTGAAGATTATGTTTTGTGATACCTGGAGAGGATACTTGGCTCTTAAGCACTTGACAGGAACTCCGACAAGAATGAATGATGTATCTTATGTACCAGAAGAAGGAGGGTTGTACTTGTCCATCTAGATGTATGCATTCCAATGCCATCAACCTCTCTAAGTGGGTATGTATACTATGTGTCATTTATTGATGATTATTCTCGCAAAACTTGGGTTTATTTCTTGAAATCAAAAGATGAAGTACTCAGAAAGTTCAAGGAATTCAAAGCCTTGGTAGAAAATCTCTCTGAAAGAAAAATCAAGATACTTAGGTCAGATAATGGAGGAGAATACACCTCAAATGAATTTGGAAGCTTTTGCAGAGATGTCGGGATTAAGAGGGAGCTCACCACTTCCTATAATCCTCAACAAAATAGTGTAGCAGAAAGAAAGAATAGAACGATAATGGAAGCAGTGAAGACTATGATCCACGATCAATATCTTCCAATACACTTATGGGATGAAGAAGCAAAACCAACAGTTTATGTCTAAAATAGATTATCCAATAAGTGCACTTGGATTCAAAACCCCCGAAGAAATGTTCTCCGGAAAGAAGCCAGAAAAAAAAGCCATCTCAATATATTTGGTTGTCTTGTGTTTGTACACATTTCGAAAGAAAGGAGAACTAAGTTGTATCCCTCAGAAAAGAAGGGAGTATTTGTTGGACACTGTGAGGTCTCTAAGGCCTTCAGAATTTACATACTAGGTTACCATCATATTGAGATCAGAAGAGATGTAACCTTTGATGAAGATGAAACACTCAAAAGATCAAGGAAATTCCATCTTGAATAAGTATATGAAGAAGAACCTGTAGCTCCCAGAGTTGCAGAACCTGTGAAGGAAGTTACAGTTACCACTGATGATGAGATTCCAGAAAATCATGATATGATAGAATCTCAAGAACCTCCCCGGATGACGATCTCTCACAAGAGAAAGTCATCTTGGGCAAGGGAACTTATTCAATATGGAGAGAAGTATGGTGCCCCAGAAGGAACCATGAGACAAATAAAGAAACCTAATCCATTCTCTAGTTATATGGCCTTGATGTGTGATCTCATAGAAAATGAACTTACTTTCTTTGAAGAAGCCATTCAGAAGAAATAATGGATGGATGCCATGACGAAAGAATACCAGTCCATTATAAAGAATGTTTTATGGGAAATAGTTACCAGACCAAATAACAAAGATGTGGTATCTTCCAAATGGATATACAAGATAAAACATGTTGCAGACGGAAGTATTGAAAAATATAAAGCAAGATTTCTAGCTCACAACTTTTCTCAAAAGGAAGGAATTGATTATGAAGAGACATTTTCTCATGTAGCCAGATACAATTCTATCAAAACCATCATAGCTCTTGCAACCAAAACGAAGTGGAAGTTACACTAGATGGATGTGAAAACAACCTTCTTAAATTGTGTTATTAAAGAAGAAGTGTATATAGAACAATCACAAGGGTTTGAAGTTGAACATAGAAAGACTCATGTATGAAAGCTCAGTACGGGTTAAAGCAAGCTCCTAGAGCTTGGTATGGTAGAATTGACAATTTCCTAATGAGCTTGGGATTTACCAAGAGTAAAGTTGATTCTCCTTTACTTCAAGGTTATGAATGATAAGCCAGTTATATTTCTATTGTATGTGGATGACTTATTCTTAACATGAGAAGAAAATCTCATCACAGATTGTAAGAAGAAGCTCATTGCATAATTTGAGATGAAAGACCTAGGCCTAATGCATTATTTCTTAGGTCTTGAAGTTTGGTAGAGCCCAAAGAAGATCTTCCTTAACCAAGGGAAGTATGCAGTTGAAATACTAAAGAGGTTTGACATGTTGTAATGTAAATCCATGAACACACCCATGGAAACAAAGTTGAAGCTCCCTGTGGATACTTCGTCAGAATTGGTTGATGCTACTCTATATAGAAAGATCATTGGTTCGTTAATGTATCTGACGAACACTAGGCCAAATGCATATTTTTTTGTGGACACCTTGAGTCAGTATCTGGTAGAGCCCAGATGTGTTCACCTTGTAGCTGCAAAACATGTAATGAGATACCTTAAGGGTACATTGGAATATGGTCTCTGTTATAATGGAGATTATAACTTCAGACTGTATGGATATACTGATTCAAATTGAGTTGGAAGTGTTTCTGATAGAAAGAGCACTTTAGGATGTTGTTTCAATCTAGGGTCATCCATGACTTCATGGCAGAGCAGGAATAAATACAGTGTTTCTCTCATCACAACAGAAGTAGAATACATTGCAGCATGTTTTGTCAGTTGTGAAGCCATATGGCTTCAAAAGTTGTTGAAAGGTCTATTCGATCTGGAGATGGAAGCCACTGTGATTCTATGTGATAACCAGAGTTGCATAAAGATGACGAAGAACCTTGTGCTCCATGATAAATCAAAGAACATAGAGATCTAGTATCACTACATTCGTGATATGGTGCAGAGGGGAGATGTAAAGCTCCAATATGTTGGCACAGATGAGAAGGTTGCAGATTTGTTGACCAATCCTCTGTCTCATGTGAAGTTTGAATACTTATGATACGAGCTTGGTATAGTCCGAAAGGACCTCCCTCGAAAGGGGGAGTGATGTTGTTGATACTATAGTATCCTGGCCAACAACGGGTATCTCCGTTAGGATTTTATATCATGGGGGATTGATCATCCCTGGGCAGATCCCGAAGGTCCAGTAAGAACGGTTTGTCATAGTACCTGTGCATGTATATGCCAGCTGTGGTTAGTAGTCGTAGCTCTATTAGGATTTTATATCCTAGGGAATCTTATGATTCTTGGGTAGATCCTGAAGGTCCAGTAAGGACAGTCTGTCAAAGTACCACATGGTAGCTCCGTTAGGATTTTATATCCTAGGGAATATTTTGATTCCTGTGCAAATCCTGAAGGTCCGGTAAGGACGGTCTGTCAGAGTACCAAAAAATGTTATTGTTGCACTCGCCTCATTATGTTTCCATATGATAATGATGTTGTATCAGCTTCATGTTGATGATGATGTTGTATCAGCTTCGTGTTGTTGATGATGTTGTATTGGGTTATGTCAGTAGAATACCCTTCTTGTTAAGGGGGGGTGTTGAAATATTGTAACTAGGAATAATATTCTAATTATAATTGAGTTATTATTATATAGATCAAATCCCCTTTTGTGGATTGATCATGTCGGGTCTTGTATAAGACCAAATCCCCTTTTGTGGATTGGTCAAACCATATTTATATGGTGGTATTTGAGAATTCAACCCCTAGGGATTAATAAAGTGGTTTTAACCACTAGTGGAAGAAGTCGGCCCTACTTGGTGAAGAGACATAACCCTAGCACCCCCTCAGCTAGTATTAATAAGTGAGGATGGTGCCTCATTCACTTACTCACTCAGTCACTCAACGAGCGTGCATATTTTGGAGGTAGTTTCAATTACAAGAAGGAGAAGAGAGGCGCATGCTGAGTCTTGGATATTCTTTAGTGTTTTGGTCTAAGTCTTGGCATTGCATTGGAAATCTATTATTGAGGAAGTTTTTGTTGGGTTTTATCCCCCATGAGGGTTTCCCAGGATGAAATGTTGTGTACCTTGTGATTGTGTTTCTTTCAGTGATCCTACTTATGCTATTATTCTCTAGTAAATTGAAAAGAACTTAATCGCAGCTCTAAATTTAACATTATCTTCCTGTTGGTAGCAGAAAGTCTCAACAAGTTGATCCATAAGGCAATCTCCTCTACACAATTGAAAGGTATCCACATTAGTTCAAATTGTTCTTTATCACATCTCTTTTTTGTTGATGATATTCTCCTCTTTTGTGAAGATAAACTTTCCTATATTTTCCAATTAAAGGATATCGTACAAACCTTCTGCATTGCAACTAGCATGCAAGTGAACATGGAGAAATTCTCTCCATACTCATGGGCATTGTCTGGTCAGTAGAACCAACACATCTCACGGATCCTTGATCTCGAGGAAAAAGACAATGATGAAGGTATGAAATATCTTGTATTTTCTCTAAAGGAAAATAACAGAACAAAAAATATCGGTTCTGGTTGATTGCCAAAGTAGAAAAGAGACTACACTCTTGGTACAATCAATGGCTATCTCGAGAAGGACGATTAGTGATGATAAAAATCAGTGTTGGAAGTTATTCCATTCATTTGGACATATTTTTCCTTGGTACCCAAAGTAATTCTGGGGAGAATCAACCAATTATATTATTGCTTCTTATGGTATGGCTATGAGGATAAGAAATCTTTGGTGATGCAGGAGAATCCTTGGGCTTGGAAAATCTGCATCACCCAAAAATGTTTACATTCTGCAAATAGAAAATAAGTCGAATAAGGATTGTGTTAGTGGTCCATTTTATTTAGTCAGTTTGATGTAAATTTGAACTATTGATTACTCCTGCAACTACTCTTTCTATGTTGAAACTCGTGTTGAAACTACCATGTATAGTGAAATTTTACAAGTGTCATGTTGAAACTCGTGTTGAAATTGCCACGTATAGTGAAATTTTACAAGTGGCATGTTGAAACTTGTGCTAAAACTACCACGTATAGAGAAATTTTGCAAGTGTCATGTTGAAACTCGTGTTGAAACTCACGCGTATAGTGAAATTTTACAAGTGTCATGATATTTATTCATTTACAACATTGTGGCCGCACGCATTTGATTTTGCCATGCTAGTATGCATTCATGATGAATCACAGTTATCGTTAGGTAAAAGAACTCGCAGCTAAAGGAAAAAGCGTGACTCGAGGCTGAAAGAAATTTGAAGCGGTCCAGAAGACAGAGAGACGGTTTGGGTAACAACTCATTCTTGAAGGGAAGGAAAATAGTTTCGGAGTCGAGGAGGAGTTTTAAACAAAAATGAAGCGCAATTTTGAAGGGGTTGGTGAGCCACGAATTAAGGAAATCATAGAAGGTGAAATGGAGAGAAAGATTCCAGGTTGGGTGAGCACACAAGAAGGGAAAAACAAAATCTCAACCCATACACGCAAGCCATTACCCTCTAGACGATTTCATAGTGGTTTTCAACCACGTAAGCAACAATTCATGGTTGTCTTTTAACCCAGTCTCAATGTAATATAGAAAACTTGTTCTCTGCTTTGAATTAATAAACGAATGGTATTGAAATTCGTGGGTTTTCTGGTGTTTTAGTTTCCAGTGGATTTCCTTATTATTTAGTAAAAGTATTTATGTTTTTCATTTCCGCTATGTATTTTGTAGTAGGGTGTGTGTTGTAACTATTTGTGTGTTCCAACATATATATATCTGCATTATGTGGTATCAGAGCTCGGTTCTGCTCTGGGATTAGCATCTAATCTGCTTTTGTGAGACATGGTACAAAATACCTATTCATGGTGGTTGCTCGGCAAGAGTGTTGAAAGACAAGTTGGGTTATAGAACCAGTGTGAGGTTTGTGGATGTTGGTGAGACACTTAAAACTTGGAGGAATTCCGCCGCGAAGGAGAGGTGAAGGAAATCAAGAACTGGAAAATTTGAGAAGAAGAATAGAGGAATTGGAAAATCATTGGAATGGAGATGATGAAGTATACTCATAACCAGGAGAAGAAATCGAAGACAAACGGGATGGTGATGAAAGAGACCCAACAGCTAGGCTGATTTCGTATTTAAGTAACAAGGGTAGTGCAAAGGTTGATGTTTCCTGTTATGATGGTAGTCTGAGAGATGATGTTCTCATTCACTGGATTGGAGAACTCGAAAGATACTTCGAGTATAAAAAAATTCAGGATCCAAATCGAGTAGGATTTGTTGTTACGAAACTGAAAGGCCATGCAGCACTATGGTGGGATATGTTTCAGAAAGATAGAGTGAATAATCAGTGGGAGAAAATTAGAACTTGGAAGAAGATGGTTACCAAGATTAAAGAGAAATTTTTTCTTGTTGATTACCAGCAGAATTTGTTCCGACAAGTCTGGAACCTCGGACAAAGGGAGACATTTGTTCACGAATACACTAAAGATTTATTTAGGATATCACTCGGAGCATGCCTCAAAGAACCATAATTCCAACGAGTTTCAAGGTATGTAAATGGGATAAAGTATTTAATTCAGGATGAAATGAGCACACACTATTTACGGATTGTTGTTGAAGCTTATCAAGTTTCCCTGAAGGTAGAAGAAAATATTGAGAGGAAAACACAGCCTAGAAGTAGAGGAAGAGATTTTAAAGGATGAGGTAAAGAAGGGACTGCTAATGGCAGTGAAAAGGAAGAAGAACCTGCCAGTGGTCAAGGTGGAAGAGGAGGAAATGGAGCTGGTAGAGGCAGAGGATTTGAAAGAGGAAAGAGAAGATATGTAATTACTTGTTATCACTATGGTGTGGAGGGACACAAGAAGTCTGAATGTCCAGAAAGGAAAACTTCAGGGAGAAGAGGTGAAGCACGGGCACAAATCACACAGGTTGATGAAGCTTCAGTAGTTGGAGAAAATGTGACTGTTCTTCAAGAAGAACAAAGTGAGAATTTGTTCTTCCGAAGAGTGTTGCTTAAATATGAACAAAAAGAGGCAAAGGAACCAGAACAACGAAAGAAAGTTTTTAAAACAAAATGTAAAGTTCAAGGAAAATTTTGTAACCTGATTATAGATGGAGGAAGTACATAGAATTTGGTGTCCATTGAATTCATGAACAAACTAAACTTGATGAGGTTGAACCATCCGAACCCTTATCGTATTTCTTGGTTGAACAAGGGACAACAGGTGACTGTGACTGAACAATGTTTATTGAGTTTTCAAATAGGAATTTTTTAGGAGCAGGTGTTATGTGACGTGATTGAGATGGATGCATGTCACATATTGTTGGGAAGAGCATGGTTATTTGATCGATAAGTTCACCATGATGGTAAGGAAAACAAATATGAGTTCAAGAAAGATGGACAACGATATAAATTAACACCAATGTTGGAGGATACAGTAGCAGTAGCAAGAAATTGTACTGATATAAACACGAGTAACAATAGAATCATGTTATGTTTTTCTAAATAATTTTTACAGGAAGAAAGAAAATCAACATTTTGTTTAGCAATGATTCCGAAAGAAGTGAAAAGTGTAGAGGAGCCAAATGTTGTATCTACATAAATAAATTTGTTGTTGGATGAATTTAAGGAGATTATTGCTAATGATATGCCAAAGGGATTGCCTCCAGTGAGAAGTATTTCTCATCAAATTGATTTAATGCCCGGATCGATTTTACCTAATAAAACAACTTACATGATGACTCCAGCAGAGAGTGAAGAGGTGAATCGGCAAGTGCAGGAGATGCTTGATAGAGGACTGATCAGAGAAATCCTAAGTCCTTGTGCAGTACCAATATTATTGACACCCAAGAAAACAAGGGAGTGGAGAATGTGTACTGACTCACGTGCTATAAAAAACATCACTATCAAGTATAGATTTCCACTTCCAAGAATGGATGATCTAATGGACTGTTTGAGTGGTTCAAAATATTTTTCAAAAATTGATTTGAAGAGTGGTTATCACCATATTCAAATCAGAGAAGGTGGCGAATGGAAGACAACATTCAAGACGAACGATGGACTGTTTGAATGGTTGGTAATGCCATTTGGATTAACTAATGCGCCCAACACATTCATGACATTGATGAACGAAGTCTTGAACCCATTTTTGGGTAAGTTTGTGTTTGTATATTTGGATGATATACTATTTTTTAGCAAGAGTAGAACAAAGCATGTTGAGCATGTGAGAGAAATAATATAGCGCTTGAAGGAAGATAAATTATTGATAAACCTAAAGAAGTGTACATTCATGCAGTGAGAGTTAGTGTACCTAGGTTTTGTGGTTTCAAAGGAAGGACTAAAAATGGATCCTGAGAGAGTGAAGGCTATCCTTGAATGGCCAACACCAAGATGCACATTCGATGTAAGGAGTTTACATGGATTGGCAGGATTTTACCGGAAATTCATTAGGAACTTTAGCCAAATATGTGTGCCTCTTACAGAATGTATGAAGAAGGGAGTGTTTCAGTGGACTGCAACAGCAGAGAAGTCATTGGAAGAATTGAAGAAGAGAGTAACAACATAGCCAGTATTAGCATTACCAGATTTTAATAAAGTGTTTCAGGTTGATTGTGATGATAGTAGAACAACAATTGGAGCAATGATAAGTCAAGAGGGCAGACCCATTTCATTTTCTAGTGAGAAGTTGAACGAGTCCAGAAAGAAGTACTTTGTTTATGATCAATAATTTTATGCTATTCTGTAAGATTTGAGGAAATGGAGACATTATCTACTGTCAAAGGAGTTTGTCTTGCTCACGGATCACAAAGCTCTACAATACATTAGCAACCAAGGTATGTTAAATCAAAAGCATACTAAATGGGTAGAATTCTTGCAAATTTATTATTTTGTGTTGAAACACAGGTTTGGGAAGTCACATAAGGTGGTTGATGCATTAATTCGGAGGTCAACATTACTCAATACCATGTCGATAGAAGTGGTAAGCCTGAACTATCTAAAGACATTGTATGAAGAAGATGCATATTTCTCAGAAGCTTGGAAGGCATGTAAGGAGCCTTGGAGTTTAGACGGAACACCATATCTGGACTACCGTATCCATGAGGGGTTTTTGTTTAAAAATCAACAGTTGTGTATTCCCATAAGTTCTATATGACTGAATCTCACTAAAGAATTTCATAGTGGTGGTTTAGGAGGACATTTTGATGTTTATAAAACCGTATCCTTGGTGAAGGAGAGGTACTTTTGGCCCATCTTTACAAGGATGTTCGAAAGTTGGTGGAAGGTTACAAGATATGTCAACTAGCAAAGGAAAAAGTCAGAACACGAGACTCTACACTCCATTACCAGTACCCAAAAGACCTTGGGAGGATATCAGTATGGATTTTGTCTTAGGATTGCTTATGACTCAAAGAAATCATGATTCAACATTGGTATTTGTTGATATATTTTCGAAAACATAACACTTCATAGCTTGTCAAAAGACTAGTGATGCTAGTGAGGTAGCATCATTGTTTTTCCAAGAGGTGGTTAGATTGCATGGATTACCACAGAGTTACTTCAAATCGTGATACCATATTTCTTGGGAATTTTTGGAGGAAACTATGGAAAAATTTAGGCTCATATTTGTTATATAGTTCGACTTATCATCCTCAAATGGATGGTCAGACAGAAGTAGTGAACAAGAGTCTAGGAAATTTGTTCAGAAGTTTAAGTGGAGAGAATCCTAGTCAATGGGATTTGGCATTAGTCCAAGACGAATTCGCATATAATGATTCAGTGAATAGGTCTACGGGAAAGAGTCCATTTCATATTGTTTATGGACAGTTGCCAAAAGGTGTGGTAGAATTGGTTGCATTTTTTGATTCGGAAGGCAAGAATAGTGTTGATGCGAATGATTTTGTGGACAGTATGCATGAATTACAAGAACATGTAAAGAAGAAATTGATGTAATATTCCAGATATAAAATAGTATGCATAACATAAACAATTATCTAGAAATGGCAGATAAACAACGATATAACCATAACAACACCACAATAATACCAAAATAATACCAAAATAACACCAGAAAGAGCACTTTGATTACTGAGAGCGATGTTCACTTGCCTCTTCAAGGGGGAAATCTCCAGCAGAGAAGAGCTCTATTACAATAATATCCAAGACAATACTTTTCATACCCTCGACTCCTATTTATACTAAATATGTCTATCAAAAGAACCATCTAGAGGAAGATCCTTCTAGAAGCGAAATCTTCTATTAGGTCTTCTTACATTTGACTTATTCTTCCTTATTGCTAGGCCTTATTAATATTGACCTTTATTACATGGAAATATAGTATTCTACCTACGTGAGGGGTTAGGTCCCTAACATGTCCTCCCCCTTAAAAACAACCTTGTCCTCAAGGCTTGAGATGAGTAAATTGGTGCAGAATGGTAGTTGATTCCCAAGTGGCATTTTTTGGAGTTGTTTCTTTCCATTGGACTAACACTTCCTTGATGGTTCGTTGACGTAGACGACGCTCACACTAGTCCAAAAATGCTTGTGGTTGTAGCCAAATGGAGCCTTCTTCATCCAACTCAGGCATGTTGTTTTGAGTTTGGCACTTAATTCCAATCACCTTCTTTAAGCATGAAACATGAAAAACGGGATGGAGCTTAGAATGATTGGGAAAAGATAATTGATAGGCCACCTGTCCCACATGCTTGAGAAAGGTATAATGACCATAAAATTTGGGTGCAAGTTTCTGACAATGGTCAGTGTTGAGGAAATTTTTCTTGTAAAGTTGCAGTCGAAGAAACACATGATCTCCTTCTGCAAATTGACATTCAGAGCGACCTTTATCTGCTTGTTGCTTCATGCGATTCTGGGCCATGACCAAATTATCTTTAAGGGTACGGAGAATAGCCTCTCGAACTGTAAGCGTTTGGTCAACCTCCTAGACCTTAGAGACACTTGGCAAGTATGAGAGAACTGAAGGTGGCTTTTTTCCATATACCGCTTCAAAAGGAGTCATGCGAGTAGTTGTATGGGAATTATAAGTGTTGTACCACCATTCAGCTAGTGGTAACCATTGAGCCCATTGATTTTTCATTTCCAATGCAAAACACCTCAAATATGTTTCCAAAAACTTGTTGACAACTTTAGTTTGACCATCAGTCTGGGGATGATAAGTTGTGTTGAGATGCAATTGGGTTCCTTGTAGCTTGAACACTTCTTGCCAAAAATTGCTAATGAAAGTTGGGTCACGATCAGAAACAATAGAATGAGGCATGCCATGAAGCTTAAAGATCTGATCCATGAAAATTTGAGCCAAAGTGGAGGTTGTAAATGGGTGTTGAAGAGCACAGAAATGAGCATATTTGGAAATATGATCAACTACCACCATGATGAATGATTTATTTCCCGATTTAGGTAAGCCTACAATAAAATCCATAGAGATATCCCGCCAAATAGCAAGTGGAATCGGAAGCGATTGTAGTGTGCCAGGAGATTTGACTGTTTCTCCCTTGTTGCATTGACAAACCTCACATGCATCCACAAAATTGTGAACGTAGTGTTTCATACCATCCCAGAAAAAAGAACGTTTGACCCAATCATAGGTTTTGGTAAACCTGGAGTGCCCAGCGACGGGTGTATCATGAAGCTCAGAAAGTACCATGGATTTAAGTTTTGACTGTTTACTTAAATACAAATGACCTTTGTATCGAAGCCCATCATGGAGCCAAGAGTATCCTGGGGAGACTGGAGAATTGGCCTTCAATTTTTGTATCATATGCAAACTTTTGGGATCGTGTAGCCATTCCTGGTGAACAACCTAGAGCCAATCTGGTACAATGAAGGAGAGAGAAAAAAGGGACCCTTCATCTTCATATTTTCCGGAAAGTGCATCAGCAACCACATTGTCTTTTCCTTTCTTGTAAATGATCTCATAATCCTATCCAAAGAGCTTAGTCACCCATTTTTGTTGCTCTGGGGAGGAAAGGCGTTGTTCCAGAAAATACTTGAGGCTTTGATGATCTGTCTTAATTTGGAAGCATTGCTCCAATAGATAAGGGCACCAAAGATCCACAACATGCAGAATAGCCAACATTTCCTTTTCATAGATTGATTTTCCCAAATGTCTCTCTAATAGTTGTTTATTGGTAAAGGCCAAAGGCCAACCCTCTTGCACAAGGACTGTGCCAATTCCTTTTTTGGAAGCATCACATTCCAGGACAAAGGTCTTTGTGAAATCAGGAAGGGTCAGGACTAGAGTGGTGCACATGGCCATATTCAAGGTTTGAAAGGCCTGAGCAGTTGTTGGAGTCCAAGTGAAAGAATTATTTTTAAGGAGAGTAGTGAGAGGTGTTGTAATCTTTCCATAATTCTTAACAAACTTGCGATAATAACCTATTAAACCAATAAATCCATGCAAGATTTTGAGATTCTTTGGGTGAGGCCAATCTTGCATAGCTTCAATATTTTTAGGATCCACCATGACACCGGCCTTGCCAACAAGATTACCCAAGTACTTAACTTTCGAGGCGCCAAAAGAACATTTAGATTGTTTGAGGAAACGTTGGTGCTGAGAGAGTAGATGGAGAACTCAATCCACATGAGCAATATGGGTTGTCCAGGTTTTACTATAGATGAGGATATCATCAAATAAAACTAAGACAAAATGATGGAGAAAATGACAGAAGACATGATTCATGAGGCTTTGGAAAGTGGAGGGAGAATTACACAAGCCAAAGGACATGACCAAAAACTCATAGTGGCCCTCATCAGTTATAAATGCAATCTTAGGAATGTTTGCCTCATTCATACATATCTGGTGGTAGCCAGAACGAGGATCAAGTTTAATAAAGAACTAGGCACCATTCAATTCATCCAAGAGGTCATCAATGACAAGAATGGGAAATTTGTCTTTAATGGTGAGTTTGTTGAGGGCACGGAAGTCAGGACACATGCACCAAGAACCTTCTTTCTTAAGGACCATGATCACAGGAGAATATTAGGGGCTCGCACGAGGGTAGATAACACCTACGTTGAGCAATTCTTGAACAATTTTCTCAATTTCATTTTTTTGGGCAAAGGGATGACAATAGGGATGGATATTGGGAGGAAGGCTTCCTGGGACAAGTGGAATGGAATGATCATGAACACCACAGGAAGGAGGTAGTCACTGGGGAGTGGAAAAAACTACTTGATGTTTAGAGAAGATGGATTGGAGGTCCTACGGCACAGAGGGTGTCTTAGTGGCTTGTATGGCATGGAGTTGGGAAATAATTCCAGAATGACCTTTTTTTAGCAACTTTTCCATGCGATGGGAACTGATGATCTACGGGGAACCAACGATGATTCCTTGGAACTTATATTGTTGGCCCTCCTGGTCGAATTGCATGGTTAATTCCTTAAAATCCATGAGAATGGGACCCAAAGTCCTTAGCCATTCTGCACCCAACACAATGTGACAACCGCCCATGTCGATAGCAAACATATGAGATTTCAAGTGGTACTCACCAATTTGGAGACACACATTTTCACAACACCCTCCACATTTCATGGACCCTCCATTGGCAATCATGATTTGAAAATTATTGACGACACGGATATAGAAATTAGTTTCTTGGGAAATGCGGCAATGAATAAAATTATGGGTGTTTCCACTATCAACATTAATGATGACCTTCCTATGCTTAATGTAACCAATTAGCTTGAGGGTTTGGGGAGCAGAGAAGCCAGTGAGAGAATTTATGGAAATGATTGGTTCTACTTCAGGAGGGTCTAAGGGAAGGGTCATGTCAGTGGGTTCAGGTGACACAGACACAAGGGGAGCCTCAACATCCTCTTCTGAAGCATCCTCCGAGATGGCCATAAAAAGATTTTGTTTCTTACACTTGTGCCTAGGAAAATATTTGTCATCACAATTATAACAAAGGCCTTTGAGTTGGCGTTCACCTATTTCGGCCCTAATCAATTTTTGGATCTTTAGTGGAGTAGAAGGAGGAGTGGGAGTGACTGGTTTAGTGCGAGGAATAAAGGAGGGTTTTTGGTTTTGAGAAGAGACAACCGATTGTGATTCCTTAGCTCTTTTAGTATATTCCACCCAACTCTAAGGCCAAGCCATGAGGACATGGGCACAAATCTCATCCTTGAGGCCACTGATAAAATATTCTCGGAATAAATCATCAGACATGCCCTCTGTACGAAAATCCAATTGCTCAAAAGTGGCTATAAAGTCTTGCATTGTGCCAGATTGTTTCAACTTTGTCAAATGACCTAAATGGTTGGTGTCAGTTTCAAAGCATTCATAAATCTCTTCCACAAAGTGTGTCCAAGACACATACCCTTGGCGGGCATTTTTTCTCCATTGCCACCATTTCCAATGTTCTTGATCTAGATGGAGAACACCATACCAAACTTTGACCAACTCATCTGTAATGTCATACAAAGAGAAATAATGCTCCATTTGAGTTATCCATCTAGTGGGATCGGAGCCATCAAATTTGGTCACATCCACATGCGAAACGCATAGGTCACACTGAAAGTGATGGGGCTGAAAATTCAGGGAATGAGAGGAATTTTCACCTTCGGTTTGCAAAGGTGGGTCAAATGAGGGAAGATCTGCAGGGATATGCAGCTTGGTGCAGATCATGATAGTGAAGGATTCAAGCTAGGTAGAAAGGTCTTGTTTGAGGTCCTCTATTTTGACGTTGATGGAGGAATGCATGTTTTTATTGATGGTGGCAATATTGGCACTGAGCTATCTCACTTCTTGTTGGGTTTCTGTGAAATTAGAGTGCAAGGTATTGAAGCGAGCTTCCAAGTCTTGGCTATGGGTTTGGACCATGATGAAGAGGGAACATGAAAATGGGCGGGTGGGACCACACAGAAAATGGGTTATGGGTGAAGTGTATCACAACGATCAGGGAAACGAGTTTAATTCAATGGGGTAAAGCCCAAATAAGGGTGTTGGAAGGGGGTCGGGTCCACGAGAAAAAAAAATTCTAAAAAATGATAGGGATGACTGCGATAAGGGAGAAGAGAGAAATCCAATGGGATAGGTCTCAAATAATGGTGGCAACAGGATCCAGGTTTTTTTTTTTTTTTTTATACTCCTGTGGAGCTATACTCCAATCTGAAGAATATTGCAGTGATGAAATGCCCAAATGTTTAATAGGAAGAAATGTGTAGTAATTTTGCAACCCGAATGCAGGAGACACAATTGCGCGGCAATAGATCTTGTATGTTCTATTTTTGTTTCCATCCCAAGTGTTAGGGTATTCAAGGGTTCTACAGACAAGGGTTTTCCCTGTGTTATAGCTCTTTGATATACGTGCAGGGTCCAACAGTAGTACTTAGCCCAATATCTCAGGGCACCAACTAAGGAGGCTAGACCGTGCCCTTATCTGTACTACCTGACTACCTAAGTACTAGAGAGTATCTTCCCGAGTTTTGTTCTCGGTGGCACTATAGAAATCAGGCGATCGATCAATTTATCTATGGAGGGCTTTAGGAGATCTAGGTTGATTTGTATACATGTGTTGTTTGATGCGCTACCACTCCAAGGGGTACCAACAAGGGTTACAAGGGTGGCCAACAAATGTGCGCTTAAGTACCACGTGTATTTCCTGCGTGTATGATTCCCCGACCGTGGGTTTTTGCGCGTAACGACATATCTTTGTAGCTTAAAGACGTCGAAATACGTCTCTACCCTGAAAAAATTTAACCCAAATTTTTTTTCCGAGGAAGGTTCTATGATACCACTTGTAATATTCCAAATATAAAATAGTATGCATAATAATAACAATGAGCTAGAAATGGCAAATAAACAATGATATAACCATAACAACACCATAATAATACCAAAATAATATCAGAATAACACCAGAAAGAACACTTTAATTACTGAGAGTGATGTTCACTTGCCTCTTCAAGGGGGAAACCTCCAGCAAAGCAGAGCACTATTACAATAATATCCAAGACAAAACTTCTCATACCCTTGACTCCTATTTATACTAAATATGTCTATCAAAAGAACCATCTAGAGTAATATCCTTCTAGAAGCGGAAGATTCTATTAGGTCTTCTTACATTTGACTTATTATTCCTTATTGCTAATTAATATTGACCTTTATTACATGGAAATATATTATTCTACCTACGTGAGGGGTTAGGTCCCTAACAATTGCAGACCTACAATGACGGTTATAAACAAAGAGTAAATCAACATATGATATGGAAGGTATTCCAAGAGGGTGAGATGGTCATAGATCACTTGACGAAGGAGTGATTTCCTCTAGGCACATACAATAAACTCAAGTACAAGAAGATAGGTCCATGTCGAATTCTGAAAAAGATCTTTGATATTGCTTATCGGCTAGAACTTTCGGAGAAATTTGACATATCTCCTACATTCAATGTTGTTGACCTCTATGAGTTTCATGAAGGGGATAGAAGAAGATGAAGGTACCCTCATCGAATGGGAACAACATCTACCAATTAAGCCAGAGGAGAAGATTGAAGAAACTTTTGCTACAAGAATTGGTAAGAAGACTCGTCGAAAGGAGAATATGGAATATTTGATCAAGTGGAAGAATCGAGGGGCAGAGAATGCATCGTGGGTGACTGAAGATTAGTTAGCACGTGTGTAGAAATCTTCACCTCAGCAGTGATCTACACATGAATTGGAGCTCATGTTTTTTTTTCTTACCAGGGGTGCCTGATGCAGGAGCATCCTTGGGCTCGGGAAATCCACATCACCCAAAAATATTTCCATTCTAAAAATAAGAAATAAGTCGAATAAGGACTGTGTTAGTGGTCCATTTTGTTTAGTCAATTTGTTGTAAATTTGAAATGTTGATTACTCCTATAGCTACTCTTTCTATGTTGAAACTCGTGTTGAAAAACGTGCTGAAACTACCACGTATAGTGAAATTTTACAAATGTCATGTTGAAACTCGTGTTGAATCTGCCACGTATAGTGAAATTTTACAAGTGTCATGTTGAAACTCATGTTGAAACTGCCACGTATAGAGAAATTTTACAAGTGTCATGCTGAAACTCGTGTTGAAACTCATGCTGAAACTCCCGCGTATAGTGAAATTTTACAAGTTTCACAATATTTCTTCATTTGCAACACTATGGCCACACGCATTTGATTTTGCCATGTTGGTATGAATTCATGATGAGTCGCAGCTACCATTAGGTAAAATAACTCGCGGCTAAAGGACAAAGCATGACCCAAGGCCGAAAGGAAGTTGAAGCGGTCTAGAAGATAGAGAGACGATTTGGGTAACAACTCGTTCTTGGAGAGAAGGAAAATTGTTTCAGAGCTGATGAGGAGTTTTAAAAGGAAATGAAGCACAATTTTTGAAGGGGTTGGTGAACCACGAAGTAAGAAAATCGTAGAAGGTGGACTGGAGAGAAATATTATAGGTTGGGTGAGAGCGTAGGAAGGGAGAAACAAAATCTCATCCCATACATGCAATTCATTACCCTTTGGACGATTTCGTAGTGGTTTTCAACCACAAAAGAAATAATCCATGGCTATATTTTAACCCAGACTCAATGTAATATAGAAAATATGTTCTTTGCATTGAATTAATAAATGAATGGTATTGAAATTCGTGGGTTTTTTGGTGTTTTAGTTTCCAATGGATTTCCTTATTATTTGA
>SNQJ01S0165304.1:7309-21107 GCA_010110895.2 Picea sitchensis | reverse complement strand
AAGCCTACTCCAAAACCAACAGATAAACCCTAGTCACAATTGTTGCAACAATAGAACGATAACCATACAAGAATAATGTACCTTTTCTCTAAGAGAAGCGCACAAGATAAATACTCATGATTGCTACACTACTCTTCCAGACTTGCGCCCCTTCCAGTTGTAGTTGTTTCTCCCAGACTTGTGCACCTCTAGCTGCATATTTATACTAAACTGTCTAGTTGACTAGGGCCAACTTCCCCTTATGGATGTGTCTATTACTTTAATATTATTTCTCTTGAGGCCAAATTCTCTCATAGGGTTTTCTAACATCTATTTAGCGCTTCACTTGCTTCAGAAATATTCTATTCTAAGTCAAAGGTTACACATGGAGGTTAATACCTCCCACATCTATCAAAACATCAACACTTTTTACTAACTTTTACAACCTCATCCCTAAGTCCGCGGGTCCGCATGATTGTCATGATTTCTCATATCCCTTCCACCTCTCGATCCTTCTCCTCCTGATCCCTCTCCTACCTAAAGGCCTCTTAAAACTTAGTACTTTTTTACCAAGTTTTACCTTCTTACCTACCTTTTCATTCCTATAACCCCGCCAACACTTTATTTATTTTTAATATTATTTCTCAATACCAATTCTTATACTAAGTTTATTTCCCTTTATTTTTTAGCACACCTCCCAATGACATATGGAAGTGAAGACCTATTATATCTTGACACATTGAAATTAGGTGGATATATCATATGTGGACATGTGGAAATGAAGTGGACCTACCCCCAGGAGACACATGGATGGACAAAGATGACTAGAAAGTGACTTGGCATGATGATTTGATGATGGCGGTCAAAAGATACTTTGTGTACAAGCTACACAGAATTCTATGGCTCTCTTTACTTAATTCACAAATAAAATGGAGACAAAATTTCTTTATAAATAAGTCATGAGAACCCTCCCACAATGCATGTGATTTAAATAAAGTCGAATTTGCAAATCAAAAGCCTAGATTTCATGAGGACGGGTCAACGGTGGTTGTGTTTCCATCTTTCGAAGCTCATAACCTTTGATCCCGACGTCCGATTTCATAAAACAAGAGATCATCGGAAAGGTAAATATATGAAGAACATATTGGAGGAGGTTTAAATGGATTAAATATCAGTTATCAGGCACTAAAAGTTAAATTACAATCGATACTATTTCTATCTTAAAAACAAATTATTTTTAGAAATTAATTTATTTAAAGAAATTCATGAGCTTCAAAAGTGGGTCTCAATTGATGGAAAACATAAATAATCTCAAAAAGAGGGGAAATAAAACCCTAACCCTAATTGAAAATAAGTTTCAAGAATATGAAGAAGAGATTACGAAGGAGAAGAAGTGGTAGATTCAAAGGGTTGGCGGTCGGTGGTTAGAGAGTTTGTCATATGGGTATTTTGTTGGAAGCAAGTTCTTCCTTTCAAAAGATCTGTGAATCAGTATTCTCGACTTTTTCCTTCATATTCATTTTTCCTCAACTTTCTCAATATTCTTCTATACATTCTCCATGACATTTTAGGTCCAAAGGAGCAAAATCCCTTCTTGTAAAAATTAGATGCAGTTTTTTTTAAGTTTATGTAATTGTCATTGAAATCTTATTGAGGTTGTTTCAGCCCTCTTGTTTTAGACATTTTTAATCTTAATTCATTTGGGATATTATTATCAATTTCTCCCACGAAGAACTATTTTGGGGCATTACATTAGTAATTTTTCAGACTTTGAACCTAAAGCATGATTTTTCAAATGTATTGACCATCAAAATCATTTTTGAGTTGTAATGAAGCAATCATGTAAAGTTCTTTGGTGACCTGCCCATTTTTTTTCCTTTCATCTTGTAAAGTCATAGTTGATCCTAGATTCACAACGTTTTAAAATGAAGGAAAAATATATGTAGAAATAAAACTCTATACAAACCTTTTTCAGTTATATTTATTCACTTTGTTTTTCCATGAATAAGATGGTGTGCTTAATGAATAAATCTACTAAATGAGAGCTTTTTTGGAAGATATTTTTGGGGTTTCCTCTTTAGCACTCACCCATTGCATTCATATATAGCCATACAAATAATCTTCCAATATATAAAGAGAGGAGAACCGCCTCTTAAAAATGAGGAGAGTATTTCTTGTTCCCCACAATATTTTCTCTCAAATGTTGGTCATTTTCCTTTGACATAAAAAATGATCAACATTTTTGGCGACCATACTTGGGAGAACAAAAGGCTAGTTTCACAGACCAAAAAGAATTGAATGACCCAAACAGGTCCAAATCAACTTCAAATACAAATTGGAATTGAATACTAAATAAGTTTTCTACATCAGTTGCATGATTTAATGACAACAAGAAGTCAAGAAGAGCTTGAAAGAATGTGGCAAGCCCTTGTCGATGAAGAAAAAATTGCAGAGGCTCAAAGACAAAGAAGACAACAATAAATATTTGAGAGTTGGAACTGTACAAATGATGTTTGAAAATAAGCAAAGGAAGTATTTTTTAAAATCAAAATTCATAATCAATGGCAAACATAGAAGATCAAGTAAATGAAGAACAAAGAATTCCAAGAAGAAGGGTAAGATCTAGTTCTTTGAATTTGCGTGGAGAGTGACATCAAATGCCTACTCTTCCTCAAGGTGTTCTTCCTATTTTTTTCTGGAGATGGGATCATGGATCCCGAAAATCATTTGGATCGATTCCTTGTCATTTTTTATATCTATTTGATTGAGCACGATGATGTGATGGTGAGACTCTTTCTCCAAAAATTAGTTGGTCCAACCTATGATTGGTACCTTTCTCTTCCAGAAAACACAATCATTTATTTTGATGACATGGAAGATGTATTCAAGACAATTTTTTCTCTACCTATAGCATATCATACTCTCTTAACACATTTTACTCAGATTTATCTCCAAAATATTGAAAGAATCAGATATTTTAATTCAATATTTTTCAAGACTTTGCATCAAATTCCATAATATCAGTGCACCCAAATGATCCAGTTGTTTTCAGATTTTATATGAATGAAATTACTTTAAATGAGGAATATTCAATAAGAGCATCAGAAATCACAACTTTCGAAGAAGCAATGAGAAGAGTGACTAAAATGGAATATTTCATGATAGAAAGGAAAGCTAATCCTGAAATCATTCTTAGTAAAGTTCAACGACAGATGATAGATTTATCATTGTCATCTCAAGTTCCATCTGCTTCAAGAGTAACTAAAGAGCGAGGGGTTGGAAGAGGAATATTTCAAGAGAAACCACTGAATGTAACAAACATATCTGAAGACACTCAGAAGACCTATCAAGACACTCATATTGCCTAGTTAAAAAGAATCATTAACCAAATGCAAAATGAAATAGGTCAGTTAAAGAGAAATGATGATCAAAGTCCAAGGCAGGAATATAAAAATCCTCCATTTCCTACACATGGCCTCATAAATTATCTAGAAAGAAATAAAAATATCAATGATCAAGCCCCTAGGACAATGGCCCCCATAGTTCAAAATCCAAATGCGATGATATTAAAAGAAGATTTTAATCAAATTCCTGAGGAAAAGAATCAAAGAATTGTTTTTCAAGAATATAATAATGAAACTGCTACATGGGTGCTAGAATCCATGGAAATGGATGTTGATCCATTTTCAAAAGGAGATTGGATTGAAGAAGATGAATGTAGAGATGAAGACTGACAATTTCAACAAAAACTTATCCAAACTAGATCCGAAGAAAAAGATTCAAATATTTCTGAATTCCAAAACAAACTAACAATGTCTTCTATCCAAAAAAAGACAATGAAGTAAAAGGATTAGACAAAATGAATTATAATGGTGTTGGTGATCTGAAGGAGTTACAAATAACTTTTCCATTCTTGGAAATACCACAGAAAAAGAATTGTTATGTTCAAAAGGAAAGAAATGGAAGTAATGGAAAATTTCATTGATGCAATAGTTGAAAGAAGTGATTTCCTTTCATTCATAGGATCATGGATGATGTCTTTTGTTGGTTCTTTTTCAAAATCTCATGTTGGAGCAAGAGATTCAAAGATAGTTATCCATCAGGTCTAGAACATGGCCAATGAAACAACATTCTCAATCATGATTGGGAGTAATCAGATGAGTTGGCTATGTACATGGTTTCAATGGAAATGTTCTTACACTTGAGAGTAGTATTTATCTCCAAGTAAATTAGGGTAGGTATTTTTTTGTTGTCTCATGTATATAATATTTTTATGTCAGTGAAGTTTTCCAATAAGCATTTTCTAGATCAAGTTAGTGAATTGGGATGACTCCATAGCCCAATAGACAAAGATTTTGGATTCTCAACAAACCACTGGGGGTCACTATCCCATAGTTGGAGCCAAATGTTGATGTGTTTTCACCCATCAAATAGAGACCAAAAATATTTTTTTCGGACTTAGAAAGTTCCAAATAATTCTTGGAAAATTGGTTTTCATTGATGTCAACCTTAGAATAAGCCCTAAAGAAAATCTCAAAATCCCCTAAAAGTGATGATGATGTGTCCACTTGAAGAGCCTTGAAGGAGCCTTGACATAAGCGTATATAACTCCAAAGTGGTCCCCCTATGGCATAGATTTTAACTATGGCTTGTTAGAAAAATGGGTGTGCGCGTTTCACCATAGACAATATAGAAATATTGCCACCCAACCATAGGCACAAAGGCCACCCCCGAGCACCTTAACCTTGACAGATAGAATAATTCTGGTAGCAGACCAATAGCCAACCAAGGCTAGTGCACCAAGCAAGGATAACCAAAGACCAAGCAGAAAGTCCAAATCGATAACCCAAGACAAAGTCACTACTACATCAGTTGCAGTTCTCCTTCACTCATGTGCACTTCTTGTCCTTATGCAGTTGTGAGTGTGAGAGTGAAAAATGAGCTCTAGCACCCTCTATTTATACTGATCTATCTCACTTGACTCAGTCGACTTCTCTTTCTAGAGGATAATAACTCAATATTAAATATTCTCTTGAGTCGACTTGTCTCCTAGGGTTATTATCCAACTTTTTAGGGTTTCTCTTGCTTCCCGGAATATTCTAGTATTTTCAAAGGTTACACGTGGAGGTTAATACCTCCTGCAACTACCATAATATTAACACTCCCTCCTAGCTAGGGAGGTATTAAAGGTAATGATCTTGAGCACAAATAGACCATTCAACTGGTAGCATCATCGTAGCCACACATGTTATCTCATGATCACGTAGATCAACTCACGAGCAACATCATCATTATTAGTGTCATCTGATAGCGTCAATTGCATCATCTCTCGAAGCCATACTCCATCCGAGTAATCGGGCATGATGTTGAATAAGTTACTCACTCCATAGAGTGATACAAGAAACATTCTTCTAATCCAGACATATGTCCTAGAAGAATAATTGTTGCAACAGATGTTGGAAGCCACACCATGGGCTACAAAGACTATTCTTCTAATCCAGACATACGTCCTAGAAGAATGATTTTACTGGACCATTTTCCCTCCGTCCACTAATATAAACCCAGGGAAATATTTTTTGTCATATACAAATCCCTCCACTCTGGTCACTATTGTAAACTCGTGGAGACAGACCATTCTGTTAATCCAGACATATGTCCTAGAAGAATAGTTGTCCATGGTAAATCAACCACATGTCAACTTGGACCATTCTCCATAGGGAGAATGTATGTCCACCAGTAATGAGTCCTTCCTGGATCATTCTCCTCCTAGAGAATGTTTATCCGTCAGCACACTGACTATCCATATATCTGGAAATCATCTCCAACACTAGTGGTAGTCTCCATGGAAATAAGAACAATGTCATCCAATAGAACACAATTGTGTCTATCCATAGTAGTACACAACTACTATCCAGTGGTAAACAACAACACCTAGTAGCACACGACTACTAACCAGTGACACATAGTCACAACCAATGGAACACATCCACCACAGTAGCATACAACTATTGTCCAGAGACATACAATATCTACAACAATCATATCATCTTATATCAACCTTCATAACAATATCATGATATAAACTGATTCATTTGGGCCATTCTTCCACTCACATTTGTGATATCTGGAAGAGCATCTGCCATCATAAAGTAAAACATCAGTCATGGTCTATCTGGACTATTCTTCCCAAGCATAGAAGAATAATTGTTCTTGATTTTTTATCTTGGACCATTCACCTAACTAGGCCATTACTCTAGCACTAGTCATAGTGTAACCTAGAGAAAATGAGTCTGCCCTAGGGAATGCATGTCCCTAATTGATTAACCTGGACCATTCACCTAACTAGGCCATTCCTCCATCACTAATCACAGTTCAACCTAGAGAGAATGAGTCTTCCCTAGGGAATGGTTGTCAAGACAATTTCCTATGGAAATGATTGTCCTACACCAACCTCCAAAATGAACCATTATTCGAAACTATTCACAACTGTGAACTTCAAAAGAATGACTTCTTGATTAGGTAGACCATTCTACTTGACCACTACTCAGAGTGACTTCCAAGAAGAATGACTATCCTAGACCATTCCCCCACACTGACCACAAGGGGAATCGTTTTCAATGGTACATCAACAATCTATCAGACCATTTTCATTACGAAAATGATTGTTTGATATGGACCACTTTCCGAACTGGAAAATGCTTGTTCGTCAAAAATCCAGAACCACTTTCCGGACTGGAAAGGAACTTCCCAACCAGGACCATTTTCCGAACTGAAAAAAATGACTGTCCATAAATCAATGGATATCAGTGCTCCCTCCCAACCTGGGAGTAATCACTTCCTTTTTCAATAAGGAAGTTATCTCCACGAGCCCTGGCTTGTCCCTTAAGTATGCAAAATTTTCATCTTGGACAGAAGATTTACCAAAATATATGTTATCTTCTCATCTATGGAGATATACTAGAGAACCACTTCTCCCCTATGGACTTTATCACAGAGAATATAATGCTTGACCTCAATGTGTTTCGACCTGTCATGGAACACCAGGTTCTCTGAAAACTTCACATAGCTTTGATCATCATAATATATCACGGTCGAATTCAGCACCTGATCAGTCAGTCCAGAAACCAACTTACGGAGACACATTGTTTCCATACAAGCATCACAAACTGTAATATACTCTGCTTCTGCAATGTTGTGTGTAACAAACTTATGTTTCCTTCTAGCCCATAACATCATGGCAAATCTCAAACTGAAACATATCCAACTATCACTTCTTATGTCATCTACACTCCCTGCCCAATCTGAATCGATAAATCCATGTAGATGTATATCATAAATCAAACGTCCCACAAGTAAAATATCCGACTGAGCATTCTCCAAATATATTAACGAACCAATCAATTGTCGATACAGAGACATGTTTATTGGATCAATGTCTCTCAACTTATTCAGATCTGTCATCATGGAAGTTTTCCATGGATTTTCAATCCATCATCCTGGACTTCTGAAGAACCATTGCAAATATACTTCCTCTATCATAGGAAGTTTTCACGAAGCTTTTGTTGTACATGAGAGGTTCTACACCAAGTTTGCTTGAATCCATACAAGGTATTCTTCTATCTACATACAAGGGTCTCTTTCTGGTATACCTCAAAACCTTGAGGTTGGAGGTTGCTCTGCATACACTTCTTCAATTACTCTGTTGAGAAGAACACTCTTTACATTCATATGATGTAAACTCCAACCCATGGATACTGTAGGAGATACAATGGCTTGGGTAGAGGTATATTTGGTTACTAGAATAAGTTGTCATCGTAGTCTTCTCCCTCCTACTGGGAGAACCCTCTAGCCCTGAGTCTTACCTTGTATCTATTAATGCCTAATTTCTTACATACATTATTCTTCATCACATCTTCCTTCCATTCCTTCTGCTTAACTGCTTCTAGTGGGTTCAAACTGGTTTAATTGGTTGTTCTGACTTTATTTCTTTCTTGGAAACTTCATGTTCTTCCTCATGTTTATCTTCAATGTTGGAGTCCATGGAATATTCTATAAATTACATTCCCTTCTTTCCTAAAGGCTCCATCCTTCCGCCATAGGAACATAAATGTAGATGGACAACCAAGGATATTCAAGGCTTGTTTTCGAAGAAGACTTCTTCTAGAGTCAAACTGAACACGTGTTTCTTATCATGGATGTTACTTCCAATGAAGAACATGGATGGATACTTCATAGTCTTTACAAATTCTTCTTCAATGAATCATATAGTTGGGGATTATCTCCCTCCTAATCCCAGCTTCATGCCTAAATGAGAAATATGCATTCCCTTCTATTGGAATTATGTGATCAACTCATTCCATCTAAGAGAATCCATGCTTTCGTCTGTTGCACCTCTCTTTGCTTTCTACAAAGTGTCACAAGCATGTTCTGGTTTCCTTTTGATTTCTAACTTCCTTTGATTCTGACTCTTCTAAGTTTCTTTAAGTTTATTTCTATCTGTTTTGATTGTTTCCCATTTGGCAGTTGTTGCAAGCATTGTGTCATCCTTATAAACTTCTTCTATGACAACTTTCGTAAACATATTTCTCAAGGGTACCTTCCTGGAAAGATATCTTCATGATAGCCTTCATGAAATAACTTGCCTAAGATAAAAAGAACAATAGTGTTTCTGATACAACATCTTTCATATGAAGGATAGTTTCTTGGTAGCATTAGTAAGATGATCTAGTCTCAAGAACAATAAGTATCTCCTAGAGTAGGTGTTAGTTCATATTTGCAAATGAGTACAATAAGAATCTATATCAATAGCATTCATATGTAGTCAAGTATCCATTGCTCCTAGCAATAATAGAATCTTTCAAAGACTGCTTTCATAATTTGTAATGTAGTAATTATCACCTTTGATATACACAAATTTGAAGCTTAACAATTTAATCAAACTTGGAACCTAAAGCCTTAACTTTTATGGAGGGTGCACTTGTTCTTATGAATGCACCGAATCCAAGATTACAACTTGGAAAAGATCTCTAGTACTTTCCCTGCAAACACACTCATGTTTTGTTAAATGATATAACTTAGATAGCATATACAAGTGCATACCTTTGAAACCTTGTAGCATCGTTCATCTTGTCTTCCAATCTGAAACTAAATACCATCTTGACAAGAATAAATTAGAAACTCAATCAGAGGATTCAATGATTAGAACAAGCTAGAAACTCTAAAATTTCAACTTGGACCACAAAATCAATTTGACCATAAGTCAACCTTTGAATTTGACTTTGACCAGTCAAGCTTTGACTTTGACCAATCAAATTTTGACTTTGACTTTGACCAATCAAATTTTGACTTTGACTTTGACCAAATATTCAAACCTGATATTTTTGTTGGCTGATAGTACCAAGAGGTGTGTTAGGCTAGGGCACACTAGGATGTCAAGTAATTAGGTCAAATGCTTTACCATAAGTGCATGAACACAAGGGTTAGGGTTTGTTGCAGCTGCATAATCAGAAAACTTAGTTGCAGATGTAACGGGTGCCATAACAAGCTTAACAAATAGCTTCCCAATATATCTTCCAGTGGTTAGATTGTCTGAAGATAGTGTGGGCCCGTAACCTGTTATAAATAAAGGGATGTTCTTGTTTCACCATAGAAAATATAACAATATTGTCACCCAACCATAGGAACAAAGGCCACCCCCGAGCACCTTAACCTTGACAGATAGAATAATTCTGGTAACATACCAATAGCCAACCAAGGCTAGTGCACCAAGAAAGGATAACCAAAGACCAAGCAAAAAATCCAAACTGATAACCCAAGACAAAGTCACTACTGCAGCAGTTGCAGTTCTCCTTCACTCATGCACACTTCTTGTCCTTATGCAGTCATGAGTGTGAGAGTGAAAAATGCGCTCTAGCACCCTCTATTTATACTACTCTATCTCATTTGACTGGGCCGACTTCTCTTTCTGGAGGCTAATAACTCAATATTAAATATTCTCTTAAGCTGACTTGTCTCCTAGGGTTATTATCCAACGTTTTAGGGTTTCTATTGCTTCCTGGAATATTCTAGTCTTGTAAAAGGTTACACGTGGAGGTTAATACCTCTCGCAGCTACCATAATATCAACATGGCCCTCATGGGATGAGATAACATGTGGTTGTTTCCACATTCCCACTTTGAGTTTTACACAAATGGACCCTTGAAGGAGCCTTGAAGAAGCCCTAAAGTCAAGTGAAGAAGCCCCTAAAAACAAGTGAAGAATCCCCTAAATCCAAGAGAAGAATCCCCTAAATCCAAGAGAATAACCCCCTAAAGTAAAGTAAAGAATCCCCTAAGGTCGACCATCCTTAAGAAAGAGGTGCGACCCAAAAGTTGTGACCCTTAGTCACACCCCCTCATGTGGAGAAGAATAATATAAATAAGAGGAGCCTCATTTGGCATTTGGATCACACAAATTAGACCTAGACAAGGAAGAGGAGAGAATTTCAACCTACATAAGTGAATTTCCAAGGGAATATGAAGTGAAGAAGAGTGAAATTCCAAGGGAAGATGAAGTCTTGTAATGATTTGTTCTAAGGTTTTGTTTGAATGTCATCTTGGAATTTTCTATATAATTTTGTTTCTAGAATGATTAAGATAGTGAAACTTGGAGGTGTCTCATAAGAGATAGTGAATAATCTTTGGTACAAAGTTCAGGTCTTGACTCATTACAGGTTTGGATTTATACTCAGTGGAAGTTGAGGTTCTTTAAACTAGCGTTTTCCTCTTCAAAACGAGTCATCATGACATTTTCACTATAATTTTTTTCGGGGATGAGTCAAGGAGAAAAACGTGGAGAAATTTCAGAGAAGATATCAAAGAATATTGGGTACAAGTTTCAAATCCCGATTCATTATAGGTACATAATTATACTTTTTGTAAGTTAGGGTTTGTGACTAATCCAAAAACTAGTCCCAAACATGTGTTCAAGATAAAACGATTATATTTGAAGCTTAGTAGGTCCAAATTGAATTCCACTTGTTTCATTAGAAGGAGAATATATCCTAATATATGAGGTCCAAGTTTAGAATCATAAATGGAAAATTGAGCTTGTGGCGAATCTTACAAGTTTGCATATTTGAGGTACAGTTCTGAGCAGTTTTGTATGCAGATTTAAGAAGTGATTTTGGGATTGTACTTGAAGGTTGATTTGATATTGCATCATCATTTAAAATATTCCAAGGGAATTGGTGTCTCCTTCCAATAGGTGTTGGAAAACTCACAGAGTGGGTGCTTCCTCTAAGTTGGCGCTTATAAAATCTTGAAACTACTTAAGAAAAGTTTACATGGTTTTCTCATAGTTGGGTTTCCACATAAAATTCTATGTGCAATGTGTATGAGTTTATGTGATGATGAATGCCATGAATAATAGTTAATGTTTATGTAGTGATTGAAGGTTAAAATTGTTGAAATAACTCTATATCGATTCACCCGCCCCCTCTCAGTATTCTTCAATATTCTAACAATAATCTTCATCTGTTGATCGTAAAGACCCAACAAGTTTCCAATCAACTTCAGTTTTCCAGTTCTTGATCATGAAAGTTTAATGGGGATAGTTTCTTTTTGAAATAAAAAGAAAAGGAAATAAAATGAAATTAAAAAGAAGTAGATTTCTTATTTTTGTATTCTCATTATGTAGCCTTGCGTCTCATATTTGTCCAACATTTTATGGAATCGAAAATAGATGTCAAATGCCCAAAATATCACCATTTTTCCTCCTCTATTCACCAATTTTCGCCTCCATTTTTTAAATTTTGACTAAGTATTATTACTATACTATCAAATATGCTCTCACATTCCTTACTCTCCTCTCCATACTTAGTCATTTTTCCCATCTCCCCATATTCCATTTTCTTTACTCACTTTCCATATAAACCATAGATGCCTCAGAACTTGAAGGGCCCTCAGGTGAGAACCACGCTTCTGGTATCCCAGCAGTAGCAGGACACAAACGAGTAAGGTGATTTCCTTCGCAAGTCCTGCAAAGGAATTTGGGCTTACGTCTGAGACGTCTAGGCTTCTCGATCGTATGAATGCCCCCAACGTCATTTACAATGGCTGGTGACATGCACTCAACGTGACTGGCATAGGTTGGAGATTCATATCCCATATGATGTACAGAGGATGGAGATGTGATATCGATATGAATCGTGGCAACTAGAGTGATGCCCCCAGCATGACTAGCAGCGACTGGTTGCGGGTCTTCAACGTGACTTGCAGAAGTCGTCGACCAATCTCCAACATGACTAGGAGTGGTTGGCGATGGAGCTCCAATATGAATGGTAGTGACTAGACTAGCGACGATGGTGAGTTGTGGAATTTGAGAGCAAGGTCCCGGGAAAGATTGGTTTTGAAACATTGTAGGCCAAGAAGGCTCTTGGTTTACACCCTGTCCCTGTCTGGAAAGGTAGTATCCTCCGCCTAATTGATCCAAAGAGGTTTGTACAAGAATCATCATTGAAGTCTGTGAAGAGACGAAAGTATGATAAGGATTATTCAAGTGAGGATATATGTTGCCCCCATGTGAAGGAGTTCCGTGAAGAGGGTATCCCGAACCGTAAAACTGATTCTCCCCGTTTGAAAGACCCGGGGATATATGTGGACCTGCCATGGGAAAAGTGTTTGTAGGAACTGTCATGGAGGACGAATGATACATGGATGGGGTATAATAAGTAGAATAACCACCCATTTGAGTATTGGCTCCTAAAAAAGCATAGCTAGGACTAGATCCATAAGAGGGGAGGTTCCAACCTCCCCCAGTGATAGTTGGTTGAGGGGCATGACTCCTATCAAATGAAGATGTAGATGGCAGGGCCATGATGCCCCCAAATCCAATGCTAGGATTCATATAAGTGGGTCAGGGAGAGGATGGAAAGGGTGAAGGCACATTCAACATATCAATAGGAAACTGATTAGAGACCCAAGGTACTGGCTAAGTGTAATAATTTTGCATACCATTATGAAAAGCGGACGGATTCATCCCCATGAAATGAGTGAACATCATGCGGGGGGTAGCGGTAAAGGATGGAGTCATAGGAACTCCACTATTCATGACAATGAGAACTCAATATGAAATCCCAAGGCCAACTAGTAATCAAAGAGCACACCAAAAATAATCAAACGACCAATATGCACACAAACAAGATAAAGTGGTTGAAAGGGGCCTCCCTCCCTAAAGTAGGTATGCCTCGCCCAAGAGGGGCCTGAGACTCCCTGCTAAAGATCAAAGGTATCATAATCAATTATAAGGGCCCTCGTCGGCTTAACAACCAGTCGGTTAGATCCCCCGGAGAGGTAATCCTCCATAAAGGTTGTTTGTTGTCTGACCCTTATCTGACCCAGGGTACCTGCAGAATAACCCCTGTAAGTAACCTATGTGGCACTTAAGTCAAGCAACTAAGCAACCACGATATAACTGATGCACATGCGAACAATCATAAGTCATGTCCACCGTATGGGCAGGGTAGCAAAGTCCGAAACCTTGAAAGAACCACCTCTCACAGAGGTAAGGGCACTAGCAAGATCCCCATATACGAATAGATCCCCAGAAATATATTTGACGCGAAGAAGGTGTTGGGGGGATACCCCTTCAACCGACCTCACGCGACCTCGTGCTTAACTCCGGTGTAAGTGGAACCTCCTGATGTTACCGATTATATAATGGATTTATCCACTCCCTTAGTCAAACACATATGTTGATTTAATAGCCTTGGAGAAGTTTACTCACAAAATCCTATTCCAAGGCACTAAATCCTAAGTTAGTTTGTGCACCCTAGAAAATA
>SNQJ01S0165302.1:0-21107 GCA_010110895.2 Picea sitchensis | reverse complement strand
AATCGGAAACCCCTTCTACCCCCTCTCTTGGTGATTTATCTCCGAATCCATTCCACGTCATATTTCCTATGGACGATATGATTATGTCTGTTATGTCCATGGAAGATACCTCTTGGGACAATGGACATCATCATTCCATCTTCTTCCTGGAACAACACACCATCGAGGGTTACGAATGGATATTGAACCCATCGACCATTGTCGTCATTTCTATCGTTCCCGAGTCTACAAACGATATGTTCTATGAAGGGAACTTAAGTAATATCTCACCCACCCTCCCCCTCGACATATCCATAAAACCCGGAGTTGTCGAAAATGTGCATATCGGAGCTTCATGTTCCCATGACGAAGTTGTCACCTACAAGTCTCTTTTCCAAGAATTTTGTGACGTCTTCGCATGGAGCTATGAATAAATGTCGGGTATTGACCTTGACATTGTGGTACACAAGATTAAGACATACCCGGGCGCTAAACCTGTCCAACAACAACTTCGTCAGGTCCACCCACGTAAAGAAGTTTCTATCAAGCTTGAAGTTGAGAAACTTCTTAAAGCTGGCTTTATTTACCCTGTGGCTTTAACTAACTGGGTTTCCAATCTTGTTCTGATTAACAAGAAACAAGGCACGATCCACGTCTGCGTTGATTATAGAGACATTAATAAAGCTTGTAAAGACAACTTTCATACCCCCTTCGTTGACCAGATCGTCGACGATTGTGCCGAAGTGAAATCTTCTCTCTGATGGATGGTTTCTCCAGATATAATCAAATCAATATTGTACCCACAGACCAACACAAGACCGGTTTTATTTGTCCTTGGGGCACTTTTGCCTACCAGAAACTTCCATTCGGTTTAAATAATGTCGATGCAAATTTTCAACATGCTATGTCTTATGCCTTCCATTATATAAAGCACATTGCCCAACCATATCTCGATGACTTACCAGCTCATTCCATGGGTCGTGTAGATCATCCAACACACCTCTGTGCCATTTTCCTTCGATGTCGGTTTTACCATATACACTTGAATCCCCACAAATGCGTTTTTTGCATAGAATCTGGCTGACTTCTGGGATTTATTGTTTCAAGTCAAGGGATCAGGGTAGATCCTTTGAAGGTCAATGTGATTCTCAATCTTCCTCCTCCTTCCTCACTTCGCCAACTACAAAGTTTTCAAGGGAAGGCAAACTTTCTTCGTCGTTTCATCCCGAACTATGCTGAGCTAAATCTTGGATTTACTCGACTTCTCAAGAAAGGTTCTGAGTTCATATGGGATACCACTGCTGACAAAGATTTCAAATCTTTGAAACTGTCTTTAACTCATACCCCACTACTCTCCCCACCTGATTACAGTCGAGATTATTTCCTTTACCTCGTAGCCTCGGACTATACCATCGCTATGGTTATAGTCTAGGAGGATGATTCTCATGATTCTCATGTCATTTATTACTTGAGTCAAAGTCTCACGACTATCGAAACCAAATATTTACATGTTGAAAAATTGGCCTTGGCAGTTGTCAAAGATGTTCAACGTTTCCAGCACTATATCCTTTTACGCAAGACTACGGTGATTTCCAACTGCAACCCTATGCAACACATTCTTACATGCCAATTGCTAGGGGGGAAATAATCCAAATGGATCATCATACTCTAGGATTTTGACTTATAATTCAAACACGCTAAGTCCAAGAAATTCTTGGTGTTTTCCGAGTTGACATGCGACCTTCCCTTCTCTGAGACGAAAAATGTAGCAGAGGATTCATTACCCGATGAATCCCTTTTCCTAATCAGTTCTGATGACCTTTGGTATGGAGATATCATCATATATCTCCAGACCCAGACTTTTCAGCCCAATTTGTCTAGCACTGACCATCGTCGAATACTCTACCAAGCCCATCAATACATTATCCTCGGTGATACTATTTTTCATTGTGGGATTGACTCCATTTTTCGACGCTGCCTCACGTTTGATGAAGTCGAGAAACCCCTAAATGACTGCCATTCTGGAGCATGTGGTGGTCACATGTCTGGCTATGCTACTGCCCGGAGGATCTTACGAGTAGGGTATTTTTGGCCTTCTCTATTCAACGATTGTATAATCGTTGTCCAAAAATGCCACGCTTTCCAAACCTACAACAATAAAATACGATCACACCCTGCTCCTCTACACTCTGTGGTCTCCATTGGTCCTTTTTCAAAATGGGGTATCAATTTCATGACATGTCACCCTCACTCGGATGGGGGGCATTGATACATTATTGTAGCCGTATATTATTTTACGAATTGGGTCGAGGCGATGCCAACATTTGACAATACCGGAAAGACTGTAGCATTATTCATATTCAATCACATCATTGCTCGATTTGGTGTTCCTCAAGTTATCGTTACTGATCACAGTAGCCACTTTAGAAACTTCATGATGTCTGAACTCACTAAAAAGTTGGGTCTTCACCATGAAAACTCAACACCCTATTACCCACAAGCCAACGACCAATTTGAAGCAATAAACAAAGTCCTCATTACCATGCTTCGACGAATGATAGGGATTCACAAAACGAGTTAGCACACGATGTTGTTTTCAGCATTGTGGGATTACCAGACATCCGTTAAGTCTGCTACCGATTTTACACCATTCCAGTTAGTCTATGGTCTAGAATCCATCTTGTCGATTGAATGTGAGATACCCTCCCTAAAACTAGCTGTCAAACTTCTCCCAAACACTTCTGCCGAAGAAGAATGTCTGTTGTATTTCATGCAATTAGATGAAACCCATCGCGATGCCACCCTAGTTATAGAAGCCTAGAAGAAATGCGTCAAAGCCCAATATGACAAACATGTCAAGCCACGCATTTTCTTCGAAGGTGATCTAGTTCTCCTTTATGAACAAGATCGGGATATGCTAGGAGCCGGAAAATTTGAAGTTATGTGGAGAGGTCCTTATATCATCAGATAACTTTTGGAGAAAGGAGCTTATGAGTTGGTGGACTATGACGGTATCCCTTTGAGTGAACCCAGAAATGGGTTGTACTTAAAGAAGTACTATGCTTAAGATCACTTGTGCATGAGTGCTTGTATTTTATTGTATCATACTTTTTGTGTGTTACTTTAGTATTCTTTTTTGTTATTTGGTCTCCGCCCTCGACCGCTTATCTTGCGTTGTGCTTGGTTTCTAGATGTTGAAGTCTTCGCTACCCCACATTGGCTTCGTCGATGGCACTAGTCATAATACTCAGAACCTTGGTTCTGCTGCATGGGAAATTTACTCACCTACAAACAAACTTATCAGTCTACGAGGTGTGTGCCTTGGTCGTGTGACCAATAATATTGCAGAATATAGCGTCATCATCGAATTGTTGATTGATGCTATTTCTCTTGATATCCACCACCTGTTTATATGACTCGATTCGCATCTAGTAGTACTATAGTTAAGTAATGTCTATGTTATCCGAAGTCCTACTTTATTACGGGTATATTTACGGATTCGCCTCTTGGAATGTTATTTTGATTATATTGAATATTAGCACATTCCTAGATGTCTAAATACATTGACTGATGCCTTAGCTAACTATGTGTTAGACAGACATTTGGGACATTTATAAACCAATCACACACCACATGTATAATACAACACAAAATAAGTCGGTAGAAGCCGTATATATGTATATAACGATCAAAAGTTTTTACAAAAGGTTTCTATCCAAAGATCAAAATCTCAAAATATGAAGCCCATAGCTTCTACAAAATAGCGTCACAAAAGACACTCACAATAACACACAACTACTCGAGTTACCCTACGGAATAGCCGACTGAGAGACTCGGACACGCCAACAGTATGGCGTTGATAACATCTCGGGATCTCCCCAATAGTAATGTCTGGTACATACACAGTCAACCCCTCTAAGTTTTGTTCCACTACCTCGTAGTCATCAGCATCCCATCTCACCACTAGAGCCACTTCTCCTTGCCTTTGTATAGGATACGTTCCTAGAGGTCGATACGGCCCCACATCTATGTCATCAAAAGGAAATTTTTTGATTAGTCCTTGGATAAACATAAAAAAAATTAATTTAGTAAACTTTGCAAAAACATTAAAAAGAACAAAATGTGTACTTCTCACCTAAGTCACCCCACTGAGCATCATCAGGTAGGACCAAATCCGGATCTCCTTGGAAATCCAAACCGGCATATGCATAGTCATCGATCATCAGCATTTGGGGCCTCAACTAATCAAAAAATGAATCATTATACTTGACTATAGGCCCTGCTACATGTCGATCCATGAGGTTACACCACCTCAACATCCTTGGATCCTATGGGGCCGGTAAACCCCAATATACCTGTAGTCACATTAGTGGGACCCTCTCGAGAAAGAATGACACCAAAAGTGACCCATACCCAAAATGCTTCAAGTCACCCCTTCTGCACTTTGTCAGTTTCCTCTTCATACTACGAAGAACCACATCTGACCAGTTGAAAACCCGAGGCTCTGTGCACTCTATGGCATATTGGAAATAGCTCTGGAGAGCCATGTGCGGAGCCACGCTTCTAGCCATGCGTACAATAGTAAACGAGATGGTCTTTAGGGTTAGATATTGAACCCCCCAAATGGAAACCTTACCCTTTCTTCTCTCTGCCTCGAGAACACAATATCGGCAAACATACTTGCTCATAGGAAGTCCATCGCCTCTACCTCTAGTCAAAGTAGCATGGTATCCACGTCGTGACAACCCTGTCAAAAAATAGATATCCTCTATATCTAGTGTTAGCGTATGGACTTCTACATGAAATAATTGTTGATCCATGTCCCACATGTGGACCAGGTACTCTAACAATCTGAGTTGGGATCTCATGCCCTGGATCCTAAAAAATTTCAAGAGCCCACATTCCCAAAGGGCAGTGACTGTACCCAGGTCATTCCTGGCAATGGCATCATCCTCCTCATATTCTATTTCCCTCCATTCCAACATCGTGATGGTCAACACCTGTAATAGAGCCATGAGAAGGAAGTCAACAACTTGTTTTAAACTCTTGCATAATTTTTATTGAGCAAAACCACACACAAAAATCCATTTTCGGCCCTCGCAGGTGAACCTTTTGCACAGTGCGAGATTCTCGCAGGTGCACTGAAGCCCACCTGCAAGAATATTAGATTCTCGAAGGTCCCTAATGGCCCACTTGTGAGAAGTCTTGAGCACATATATCAACCCAAAAACGAACTCAAAACTCTAAAAATTGCCAATAAAAATCAAAAGTAAACCATGGAAAAGTTGGAAAATCAGGAGATTACCTCATTGGCTGAAACCATTCGTCGAATGATCACTTGTGCCTCCTGCAATAGAGCAAAGAAATTTGGGGGAAAATGAGGTATGTTGGACAATTTTTTGGCAAAGTAACAAATAAATAGTAAAAAAGTCTTTTTCACCCGTATTTATTCACTTTTTACTATTTCTTATTGATTTTTTATATTATTTATATTTCTTTTCTTAAAAAACATAATACCCTAATAGCCTTGCGAGTATGGTTTTTCGTAGATATAGAAACTTCAAAGTCCGAATGACGGGGTACGAGTGTTTTTTCTTTTTGTCACATGTACGACTACTTTTTTATGGTTTTTGTAGGAAAAACCTCGAGCCCAGTCTTCATTCGTTCTCACGCTCGAAAATACATGAGAACGTAACCGAGTATATTTTTTCTCGTCTTTTCATACTCGTCATGGTAACATGAAAACGACGAACGTAAGGGAGTATCCTTTAAGTTATTTTCACGCTCCATAAAAATGAAAAGATTTCCAAGTGATCTTGTTCTTTTCAAGCTCGTTAAAGTATTTGAAGAAAACATTCGACGGGCGATAGTTTATCACTTTTTTGGTCTCGTCAAACTAGTTTATGAAAAAGGAACTGGGAGATTTATCTTTAAGTGTTTTTCAGACTCTCAAAACATGAAAAACCCCTGAGTTTTCTATCCTTGGACTCATTAAACAAACAACGAAAGACTCATAATCGGACCGAACCACTCCTTCCTAGGGTTCATTAAATATACTCCGAGGGACTCATCTGAAGGGTGAGCTTGCATCAACAAGAATATGTTATCCTCCTCAAGCTTGTGTAAAAATAAAGAGGTACTCGCCAGAGATGGTGGGGGAAATTTTGGGAAAGGGATATGTTTTCGTATTTGTGTTAATGGCAGTAAGTGTTGCTCTTGAACATGACACCCCCTATTCGTCATTTGAATCTAGGTTGGGAACTCCATTTGTCTCTCTTCTGAATTTCTACAAGGTCATCTCTTAGGTCGTCCTTGATTCAATGCTTCCAAGTCCTCGATCGTGTCGTTCATATGTTCAAGAGAAGTTCAAACGAGCCCTCTATTAATTCGGCCATCTGCAGTTGATCATTCTTACTATGTCGGCCTTCCCTGTGTCTGTTTCAACCCATATTCATACTTTGATTCACCCTCAAAATCTGTTACTTATTTCATGTCATTGATGGGGGATACATCAAGGCCCTCCTGTGACGAGTCTTTTTCCATTGACTCCAACTCATTATCCAGGAATAAGACTTAGAAATCATTTAGTACCTTGGAACCTACATGCCTTAATGGCAGGTCTCTTCGCTTTCGATGGGGGTTTCACATCATTGATCCTTGATCGATAGATTCCGTTGGGTGCTCGAATTCATCTCATTCATTCACATTCATTCGGATTGTACTTCGGTACCTTGGGAGTCATTGACATCAATGGTGATTTCCCTCGCACTTGTTAATGGTTTTCATCAATGACCAATAATCAAGTGGTTTCTACCATGTTCGACTTCAACACATGTAATCACATGGCTAGATTCGTACTTTCAAGTGACAGGATTGAAGAACCTGGGTCTCATCTTTTTTATCCAGGCTACGATGAAGTATGTATGATTTGTATCGGCACATAGATCCACTTTGTATGTCGCGTGGATATGTATTAATTCAAGTCTTCTCACATAGATCCACAGTGTATTCCTGGTGGCTATGTAGCATTTTGACGACATGGATCTATGGTGTATTATTGGTGGCCATGGCCTACGTTTATGATTTCATTCATTTGTGGTCTGAGAATGGGAATGCCTACCTCAGAACTGGTGTTATATTCTGCAGATGCTTGGTTGTTTACAGGTTTTTTATTAGGTGTGCTCCTTGTTTCTAACACACACACATAGTTTACAAAGTATTTTGGTTGTCACAAGTTCCAACCTCATACCTTGGGGGGCATTCTATTACACATTATTTTGGTCACTCTGGTGATGTCTCTACAGTGATGTATTTAGGCTCCCACACGGACTTTTTGCTTGAGAAAAGTGATTGTTGTCTTCTTCCAAAAAGCATATTTTTAAGATGAGTTCGTAGACTGCCTATGTTATAGGGTGCGAAAATCCTCCATTCTCGCAAGCAACCCATACTTGGGGTGTGAACTGTTTGCAGTCTTCTCTATAGGTAGGGTGTGAACCTATTTCAAAGCTTGGAAAAGAGAAGAGGTCTCGAAGGTTCTAGAAGGGAATCTTTTAGAAAATGAGTTGGCATTCGCATGGTTGGCATCCTACTGACTTCTCAGAATTGGTGGGATTATCCTCATCCATTTAACCATCTCTCCTTCTCCTCTATATTGAAAGGTTTCTCATGGAAAAGGTTAAGCAAGATTGAATGAAGAACTGGTGAAAGAATTGTGTGAAGAACTCTGTTTGGAGAGAAGCTTGATGACTCTATTTGGTCTATCGAGTTGTACTGGATCTTCTTCATGCAAATGTAGAGCAAGTGTGTGTGTTGGAACCAAGTATCACTAAAAGGAAGCTTGCGACATCAAGGCGATCTGGTTGTATCTTCTACTTTCATTTAATATAATACAGCGGCATGTCCCTTTCCCATAAAACCACTCTTATTTTATTGCCTAACTCCTTGATCATATGCATAGGTTGACATTGAATATACTTTTCTATCTTTGATTTGTTTGGTTTGTTTTGTCTTGGACCTGATTTCACAAGAGCACCGGAGCGAAGCAGGAACAACAGAGACCTAAGGAAGCGATATAAAGTTATGTCACTCATTCCTTCTCAGTAGTGGATTCAATGACCACAACTTAGAGAAAGAGTCTTGTCCTGTCATGTTTTGTTCTAGATCCGGGTGGATCTAGGGAGATATGTTAGTTTCCGCACCTACCGATTTATCCAGTAACAACAGTAGTGTCTATGGTTGGGTGGAACGTCCTTGGTATGCAACCAGTTGGTGACATTTTCCATAAAGATAATTTCTCTCTGTTATGGTATCATTTACATGTATATGAATGTATTTCCATTGTCTATATTTAATTATCATTTAATTGAATATTTAGACTATGCATGCTTGCTAGATATTGTTGTGAATGTCGTTAAAGTATTTTCTTTTATGCATCCTTAAATTTTAAAAGGTATATGTAAGAGAAAGAATTTCAAGGGCGGGCTTGAAGGTAGCGCACCCTGGCCTGTGGGTGGATGGGTATGTTACAGTTTGGTATCAGAGCCTCTGGCTGAAACACCAGACCAGTATGGGTTGGGTCTATTGGTGAGAGTCTCAAGGTCAAGATCAAATTATAATTGTGAAGTTGAAAATCTAAGGAGGAATGGCGTTGCAGAATCTATAAAGGAGATAGAACGTCAGAGACCCATGTAAGAGGTTTGAAGGATCATGATCGTCCCCTTCAAACTCATGAGAGATCGCCACTATAGGATCAGGAGAGATACAAGATCATTGGATCGGAGGACAAGAGAATAGGGGTTGTCCGATGAAAAGGGAGAAAGGGTTAAGGTCACAACCATCAAATCCCATGGGAGAGTGAGATCAATGGACATGAGGCATTGTGGTTAATCAATTTGCATTGGAGATAATTTCCCAAGGCGGTCCTAAAATCCAAACCACGGTTTCCCCAAGGGGTTACATGTTAGAATTAGGAGAATTGCGGGGTGAAAATCGGGTTACTCCAAACCACCGATACATGCCCTCGCAAATTGGAAGGCATGCAGTGATGCGACAGGTTATGGATCGAACATTGAAACTCTGAATAACCAAAGTAGCTAGGGATCGTCGATCCATAGGAGGACACACATCAACTGACCGTGTGATCCAGGTGAAAGCACTCTGGGAAAGAGAGAGAAAGGAGAAGTTGAGAGTTGAAACTCTTGAAGCCCCGAGATCCAGAGACCCGAAGTAAATGTCAGTTGTCGAATCGTCCGAAGTAGATCCTGACCGTCGATATCCAAGAGGTTATGTGCCAGTTGATTAGTAATTCCAAAGGAATCTATTCAAGAAGTTTTCAGTGGATATTTGAGACTCCCGAATCCTAGAGAGACGTAGAGCCGGAGAGCCGAAGTAAATATTGAACGTCTAATTCAATAGGACACACAACAAAATCACGTGTACTATGAGGATGTTTTGAAATTTGAGATTTCCAAAACCCAAAGACCTAAAAGTATCTCAGCCATTGATTTTTCGAGAGCCATGCATCACCAGATCCATGGATTTGGATAAAATCTAGTGGTGTTAGATAAGTTTTGAAATTTCAGATTTCCGAAGTTCGGAGACCCAAAGAAATCGTAGTCATCAGATTAATGAGGACATGCAATGCAGATCCGTGGACTCCAGGTGAAGACCCGAAGTGAATCTTAGTTGTCCAATCCGAGAGGAAACATGGCGATAGATTGGCCAGTTCAGGAATGCAGAGTTTGGGATAATTGGAAGTGTGCTAGCTTGGAAAACTCTCGAAGTCCCAAAGCCCAAAGAGTCGAAGTGATGGGGCACGATGACATCACTAGGAGGTGATGTGGACCCCATAATTTCTGAAGTGATGTTGCACGATGACGTTAGTTGGGATGACATGGACACCTAGAATGTGTGCCACATGTCAGTAATTTTTGAGCATTTGGAGTATTGAAAAGTCAATTAGAACATGACACGTATCACCCGCATGATTGGGCCATGTGTCTGCTTCCAGTATTTCGCCATGTGGTGACAGATCGTGCAGTCTGGAGACTGGGCACTCTGGAGGGGAAATATGTGGTAGGTTGCGTTGGGTCGAAAACTCTCGAAGGCCCGAAGGCCGGAGTACGTATCGATCGTTGATTCCAGAAGACGCAGGTCGAAGGATCGTCGACTTCGGGTGAAATCACTCTGGGAGAAAGTGTGGGAGGAAAGTTTGAAACTTCTGAAGCCCGAAGAACCAAAGCGATTCACAGTCATTGATCTATGGGAGGACACCCGTTGACAGATCATGAACTCCGGGTAAAATTGCTCCGGGAGGAAGCAAGCAGGGAAAGTTGAGACCCCCAAAGCACAGAGTCGGAAAGTGAATCTCGATCATTGATCGTGAAAGAGAACGAGGACCGTTGATCTGGTCTTGGCTGAAAGTTCTGAAGTCTCAAAGCTCTATACAAGCACTTTTTCAGATAAGTGCAGGGTCATGGCCATGGTCATATGCAGATTGGGAGCTGAGGGAAGGAGGTCTAAGGGCCGAATTGGTTGTCTTTGATACAGAAAGGTGCTAAGAAAGGATTTAGTCATGGTTTCTAGTCGTGGTCACCTAGGAAGGTGGTTTGAAGGAAGTGTCTGCACAGGATGAGTTTTGTGTCGACCAAGGATAACAAGTCACTATTATTTTCAAAGAATGGCGATATGATAGCCATGAACAAAAAAAAAAAAAAAAAAGACTTGTAGCATGGTTTGGCAATTTTGTTTATCATATGCATAATTCTAACAAAATGTTCACTTGCACATTTTGCAGAATTAAGGGGCTTAATCACATCAACTCAGGATGCGTATTGAGGAAATGGAAGAAGGGGAGGGAGCCTCCAGTCATGATAAGGAGGCTAAAGGCCAGAATACCAGAGTTGGTAATGCAGAGATAGATTCCAATGGACGCAAGGGAAAAGGAGAGAAGGAAACGTTACTAGAAATGGTAAGAAGCATGAATATGGAAGTGTAGAGCTACAAAGAAGACAATGAAAGACTGATGAGAGAGCAAAGTCAGATAAATGCTCGAGTGTTGCAGAGCTTAAATCAGTTGCAGAGACAAACGAAGAAGGGATCAAACTCAAGAAAAGAGGAAGAAAGCAGGTGCCATGAAAGAAGGGATGATCGTGGAAGAGTTGGTTATTCTAGAAGTGCTAGTAGAGATCATGGAAACCACTCACCTCCTTACTCAAAAAGAAATTTGTATGCATCGGAATATCCCGTAAGTAGTCCATACGTGTCTCCTGTCAAACACCAAAGAAGGAAACAAGATATAGATAGATTGCAAGGAGATCTAAGGAATATCAAGCCACCTTCCTTCGATGGTGAAAGAGAAAGGGAAGATGATGTTGAAGCATGGTTTCTTCGAATCCAGAGATATTTTTAGTTGCATAACTATTCATCAAACTTGGAAGCCAAGATTGCCACCTACCATTTACAAGGGAAAGCTGCAATGTGGTGGGACCAACTGAAGCAAGTGGAACATGTTAATGAAAGCAGGATCACTTGGAATCAGTTCAAGAAGTAGTTCCAGAAGGAGTACCTCTCAGAGCATTTCTATGACAAGAAAATGAAGGAGTTCTATGAACTCCGATTGGGAAGCATGACTATGGTCAAAAGTTGTTCCATAAGTCTTAATGGTGTGAATACTAGTATTGATATAAATATAATACCATTGGGGTATTATGATATTATGATTGGGATGGATTGGTTGGACAAGCATCATGTTGTCCTAGATTTTCATAACAAGACATTTACATGTCTTGATGGAAATGGAAAACAGAGCACTGTGAAAGGAATTCCAAGATCCATCTCTATAAGGAAGATTTCATCCTTACATCTAAAAAGATGTTTTAGGAAAGGATGTCAATTGTATGAATCTCATGTGGAAGAGTGTTGTGGGTGGGAATCCGTCCTACAGACTTAGCATTTAAGGGATCTAATCATGCATGCAAAAAATGACCATTTCAAAGGCCTCTACTCTTTCCTATTCTCCCAACACAAAACCCCACATTCATGCAATACAAAGGTGTAAATGAGATTCGATAACTCTACCTTAATTCCTTCGTTTGATGTCGAACCCTTTTCTTTCACTCACTCTTTGATTGCAAGCCTCCTCCCAAAGCTTCCTGCATTCGCATATGAACAAACAAAAAGTCGGGAACATGAATTCCATATACTAATTGTTGGGTTAGTTGTGATAATATCATAAAATAAACATTCAACTTGAACGCGTGATATGGTGGGACGGGAAAAGTATTCCTTTTTGTATTAATCTTCACAAAATTAAACTTACAATATGTGGTTGGCACTGCTCCTCGAAACTAGTCCTGGGCTCCTCTTCAACTGTCCTCCAATTGCTTTGCTCTATACTTCTCTTTGCACAAGGATGTCTAAAGGTTGGGACAAGGGGAATTCTCAATTGGGTATAGTCTCTTTACTATGATTTTCCTCCTTTCAAATGGGACCCTTACCCCTTCTTTTATAGGCTAGAAGGAGCTAGGTATTTAGTCGAATGACCGACCATGCATGGTCAAAAGGTTTAGTTAACTTTCCCAAAGTTGTGTGTTACGTCAACAACTTTCCTTTTTTGTGATTTTGTAGGTACATGCGGGATGTATTGGGGTAGCTAGCATGTACACGCTTGAAGTAATGGAGCAAGGTGCATGGGCCTTTATAAAGGAGGTTTTTTAAGAAGATTTGTTCAGTGGTGTTTTGGCAAAGAAAGAATCTGAGATGGCCTGATGTTGGGTAAGTATGTCTAGTGCAATTTAGGGTTATAACAGATGCCCCCTAATGTGTGAGGTTAGAAGAGAATATGATGGCCGAAATACATTATCAATCTTCACCAACGTTCCAAACAAGTGAGCCCAAGGACCATAAATCAAGAGGTTCCATCTACAAAATAACAATTGTCTCACCGAGGCGGGCATACCCATGCTCGATATGAAATAAAATCATGGCTACCAATCAATTAAACTATAGATCCATGTCATATAACTATATAAAGTGTAGCCGTGAGCAATACACATCAGATCTACATCTCAAAATCAAAAAGATATACATGTATAGTATCCATCTTCTAAAAGTTGATAAGGCATGATGGCTGGGGATGAGATCTTCAGAGCTTGAGAAATTACTTCAAAATATTCAAAACTCGGGTAGGAGTATAATATGAGTGTACGAATTCACTACCCAGAGGTCTTTGACGGCTCATCGGTCATGGACTAGAGAATATTGATGATCAGACTGAAGGCTTCATTGATTTCAAACAAAGACTTGATTGGACTTTCGGGGTGGCCAAGCATGAGGGCAAGAGACAAATTGCAGAGGGGCTGACTTAGGCTTGGAAAAACTCCCCTTGGACAATAGCACGACAAATGATGAGACTCGGGCAGCATGGCATTAACATAAGTTCACGAGGCAGGAGGCAACGCAAACTCTCCATATGTTTGGAAGAATAACCAAACGGAGGAGGACACAACTCAATGTAGCGGGAACAGATTCCTAAGGTCATATTAAATCCCAGGGCTTGATGAAAAAATGGAAAGATGTGCTTTATCCAAGGGCAACTCATTGTGTTGCCAATACAAAGAAAATACTTTTCCCTTCCTCTTTTTGGGATATATTTGATTTTTTTGTCTTTTTCAATAATTTTGGAAAAAGAATAAAATAATGCTATGTTACAAAGGAGGAAGGAGTGTCACAAACATACGAGATCGAGGCGCAAGGACAAGACTGATGTTCAAAGAAAGGACACTCGGGAAAAATCCCTCCTGGGGCCAAAGGTGTCAAGACGTAGAGGCGAAGTGCTACAGGGATTGCATATAAGGCATGCTTCAGATGGTTCAGTTGAGAGAAACATGGATCCAGCATTAGATTGAAGACGCAGGTATGCAAATGCGATTAAAAAGACACACAATGGTAACGTCCTTCGATGTAAGTTTTATGATCCTAGAGAAGGTAAGATTGGTGGTTTTTCATATTTAGAGAGTCTGAAAAAACGTAAAAGGAGACTCCAATGGGGTACCTTTTTCGAAGGTAGTCTAGTCAGTTCGAAACAAGGGTAAACTAGCACCGACAAGACGTCTATTCAAAACCATTTTAACGAGTGTGACAAAGACAATATCACTCGGCAATTTTTTCATTTTTAAGGAGTCTGAAAAAAGATTAACTATGGACTCTATCAGGAATGTTCTTCTGGACCATTTTAACGAGTGTGAAAGAATAAGGTCACTCGACGATCTTTTCAATTTTAGGGAGTCTGAAAAGAGCTTAACTATGGACTCTGTGTGGGTTCCTTTTTCGTAAATTTAGTCCCTCAGGCCCGAAAAAGGGTTAAAATTATACCCAAGGGTACTCTTCTAGAGATTTGAGGCCTCTAGAGTATACCGTTGTTCGTACAATTGACCGTCCGGATTGAAAAAGGGGTAAACTACCACCGGATAGACGTGACTTCAAATTTCAGTTTAACGAGCGTGAAAGGCCACAAGATTGCTCGGCATTATTTTCATGTTTAGAGGGTCTGAAAAGGGCTTAAAAGAAGACCCGTTATATTTTGGGAGTCCCGAGGGTGAGGTCAAGAGTGATAAGGAATCATGCAAATGAGGCTCAAACTCGTAATCAGGGAAAAGCTAAAGAGGACTCCTGAACCTATAGTCGTTAGTGACAACATGGACATCGTCATGCAACCAGTATCTACCTAGGGCATCCATGTTATGGTAGGCTCTACCACCAAATTATGACACTTCTAAAGCAGTGATGAGGGTTCCATGTCGCAACTTGGTGGGATCGATCCTATGGAAAAGAGGAAAAGAAAAAGAGATGCAGAAAGTGGGGGTGGAATCCTAACTTAAATGCAACGAGTCGAAGAAAATGACAGTTTACCAAAGGACCTTCAAAACACCCCAACTCTCAAAAAAAATTCCAAATACTCAAAGTAATACTTCCCGTGATCATCTAAATAAAACTCCTGAACCATCTTAAATGATTTTCAGTTTAGAAAAAATGACAAAAGGGTTCGAAAATTGACAAAAAAAGGCCAAAAACCTCTATAAATAGAAGCTGATAGCTAATTATCACCATTGTTAATTCAAAAATTGACTAAAATCCAAAATTCCCCTTTTGTGAAAAGAATTGATTCTAGGAGCTTCGGTGGACGAAACAACCATCTTCTTGGACCAAGTAAGTATAAACTCTCTCCTCTTGCAATTTAAATCTTTCTTTATGCTTTTAGTTTCAAGTTTTGGGGGGGCGTCGACCCTCAAAAGGTCGGCCCTAGGTCCACACGGGTTGTCTAATGACAACCCACATGTACACTCAGGCAGAGGAAACATTGCACGCATGTACACGCAACTGTCATCATTACAACCCATGTGGACCCTTTATTTAATGGAAAAAAATTAATAAAGCAAGGCTTAACCCTCCTGAACTTGGTTTTTTGCAGGATGTATGTTCACTAGAGGGAACGACAGCATGAGGATATTAGTGCATTGGTTGGGGAGGACCCCAATGCTGTTGTTGCCTTAATCCAATGTGGGTTGCTAAAATTCTTCCTATGTCCTTTCATTTGAGCACAACCTAGGCTACTGAATGCCTTGGTTGATTATTGGAATCTCGATGTAGAGGCTTTTATGTTGGAGGGGTAATCATTGGTGCCAATGACCGAGGACATATACTTTTTAACTGGACTCTCTCGACGAGGGGAACCAATCAACTTCCATACGTTTCCCTCGGGGCCTCACAACATATCGGAGTTGATTGGACTCTATTGTCAGGCGGGTATAGACAAGACGAGCTCGCAAGTGTTGATAAGTAATATCTCAGACTTAGCACTGCAGGTGATAGTGTTGCTTATCGGGCAGATTACAGGGTCTATTGTTTTGCAGCAGGCTTCCCATGCACATATGAATTGTGCAGTTCAATGCTTAAATGCACATATTTTTTATTGGAGCACCACATTATTGGACTGTATGAAGAGACAACTGACAGACTATCGGTTGTGGACTCAGAAGAAATTTGGGTTTGGAACCATTCTTTGCTCTTTCTTCTTTGAAAGAGTGCACAATTTTAGTCCTCAAGAGGTGGTACGGGGGCATCAAGCTTCTCTTCCTGCGATATGCAGATGGGCAGTGTTGCTGCCACGACAGGAGGGAGGAAGGACCAATGAGTCCTTTGATGACAACTTTTTTGCTTCGTTGTCGTGACAAATCCTAGTCATAGAGTATTACCCTTATGATGGGATTGACTTCTCGAGAGACTCTGAGATACCGGTACCTCCCGGTGAGGATCGAGGAGAGATGGGTAAGTTTGCATCGTTTCTTTTTGTTAAATATATGTAATTTTTATGTTGCTTTTTATATATATTATTTTTTTTAATACCGGAGCATTTGACAGATATGTGTCTATTATGTGCAGATGTGGGACTAGTGCGACCTATGGATTATGCGAGGAACAAGCGACATCCTCGGCTACGGGTTGCACCTGCCGCCACAAGCGGACCAACAGTAGTAGGAGAGCTTCCAGCTGGTGAGGCTGAGAGGGTTCTGAGACAAGTTGAGCGAAATTTTACCTCGCTCACTTGCACAGTCCCCATGGAAGAGATTGAGGATCTACCACCATCTATGCAACCTCATGTAGTGGGGGCACCACGGACATGGGTCTGACTCTTTCGGCATTTGGAAAACGTTTTTGATCGTTACAATAGGGCCCACAGGCCCTAACCTTAGTTAGTATGGACGTTTCACGTGTCGAGGGAACTACTTGCATATATTTTTTGAGGGCATAAGCCCCATGAATCGTTACTAGTCGTATTTTTGAGGCGCTTGCGTCCACCTATGTACTCTGATGATTTTGATATTATATATGGTTTTTTGTGTCTTTTTATGTCTTATGGATCATATTTGCCTTTAAAAATGTATTTACATGTTTATGTGTATGTATTTTTTATATGTGTATGAGATGCCAATCTAAGATTTGATTAGCTAGAGTATTTATAACTTGGTTTAATCTCCTAGGAACATGAAAATATGTAATATAATCAAAGATTCGTTCTAAGAGATGTACCCTAAGGAATCATCGGTGTAAAGTAGGATCATGAACACGGTAGAATCTATTTAACTGATACACAACCAACTGAGCATCTAAATATACACGGAGATGAGAGATACCAAATGACAGGGCGTCACAAAGAAACTCAATAACTGCATTGTATTCGGTGACATTGTTTGTGGTGTCTCCTAAACATATACCTCCTGAAGATAATAACTATCCCTGAGGTGTAAAAATTACCCAAGATGCGGAGGAAAGCCTCTGAGTGTGTTGGCTAGCGTTGTCTACGTACCCAATGAACACCTCTGATTCACTTGACATTTGCCACAGTGACAAAAGATAACATCAAAAACGACACATCCATAAAACCAAAAGAAACCAGAAAGTAATAGTACAAAGACTATACATATGTTACAAAAAGTTACCCAAGGTGACCTACTTATGAGTAATACTTCTTGAGGTAGAGCCCATTTCTAGGCTCCGCCAAAGCATTTCCCTCAAAGTCTACCAGACGATAAGCGCCCTTTTTTAGAATCTCTTTTATGATGAAAGGTCTGAACCACATGGGTTTGAATTTGCCTACCCTCGGGGAGTCCTTATCCTGGTCATAGACCAGGACAAAGTCTCCTTCAGAGAAAATCCAAGGATGAACAGATCGATCATACTGACACTTGAATTTTTTTTTGTGAGCCTCATTGGCCAGGGCCGCATCACAACGCTGCTGATTGAGCCACTCAAGGTATAATAACCACTCTTCAAGTGGAGAAGTGTCTGGCAGGAACTGTACTGCCAACTTTAGGGATGGGATCTGAAATTCTATAGGCAAGACTGCTTCCAGCCTGTAAACGAGTTGAAAAGGTGAGAAAACGATTGCAGTCTTAGCAAACATTCGGTAAGCCCATAATTCCAAGTATAACATCAAATTCCGATTTGACTTGGCCGAATTGATCGTTCACTGTAGGATGGTCTTAAGATATTTATTTACAGCTTCCACCTGACCATTTGCTTGGGGGTAGTAGGGTGACGAATGTTCTTGCCGCAACCCAAGATTTCATGTTAATTCAGTCATAATTTGGTTCTGAAAGTGACTGCCATGGTCAGTGACAAGCTCTCTTGGGACATCGAACCTTGCGATTATCTGGTTGAACAAAAAGAGAGTTGCAATCTATCCATCATCTTTAAACGTTGGCATAGCTTCGACCCACTTCGTGAAGTAGTCTATGGCTACAATGATATAACGATGCTCCCTTGCTAAAGGAGGGTTGCATGTAGTGTAATCAATCCCCCACTTGGTGAAGGAACCAACTGAGATGACTGGAAACATGGGAGCGGGATGTGCCCTCATCTTCTGAGAGAAGATTTGACATGGGTGGCACTTCTTGACCGATTCGATGCAATATTTGATGAGTGTCAGCTAGAAGTAACTGGCTCGTAAAATCTTTTGGGTTGTTGCCAACCCAGACAAATGATTGCCACATGCTCCAGTATGGAAATTGTTAAGCACGATTTCCACTTCTTCATGAGTGAGGCATCGATGAATAACGCAATCTACACCTCGAAGATAGAGAGTGTCCTCAAGGATGAGATAATTCTTGGCTTGATGACTTATACGGCGACGTTCATCATGAGAAGCAGAGGCGGGGCACTTCAAAGTCTAGAGATAGACAAGAATATCTCCATACCAGGGGTCTAAAGATGCTATTAGAAATATATCTCCTCGGATAGGCGATTCTTCGAGCACAACATCACCTAGCTCGACCGGAAGTTCCGAGATAAGTTTCAGGAACACCAATGACCTTTTGGATTTCGCCGAAACAAAATCTAAGTCAAATTCCTGGAGGACGACTATCCATCTACTGATATTTCTACCGATTACCCATCGTGTCAACACGTATTGAAACAGATTCACAATGGCAATGACGGTGGTCTTGTGAAACATAACATAATGACGGAATCATTGGACAACATGGATTGTTGCCAATGCAAGTTTTTCAATATGAGAATAATTGAGTTCTGGTTCGAGGAGGCCTCAGCTCAAGTAATAGATCACATATTTCGAGAGAAAAACATCTTCCTAAAATAAGACCATGTCGATGGTTGACTCTGCTGCAGCCAAGTATAATAATAAATCTTTGTTATAATTAGGTGGATGAAGCAGAGGGGCAGTTGTGAGGGCATGTTTCAATGCTTCGAAGGAGCATTGAGCGGCATCGTCCCAATGAAAAGGAACATATTTCTTCAGTAAGTGCATAAATCCCTTTGTGATCTCATCATATTTGGCGATGAAACGCCTCAAAAAGTTTTCCTTTCCTTGTAGACTCTGAAGTTGAAGGATTGTGTGTGGGGGAGGCAATTGAACTATTGCCTCAACCTTGAGAGGATCGACCATGATCCCTATTGTTGACACTATGAAACCTAACAAATGTCCTGATGTTACGCAAAAGCTTCATTTGTTTGGATTCAAGTGAATCTGGAAGTAGCGACATCGCTCAAAGATAAGTCGAAGGTGTGTGGGATGATCCGTTCTCTTGTGAGATCGTGATGCTAAATCATCTAAATAGGCTTCGACTATATGCTTGAGATCATGGAAAGAAAAACACATGGCCCACTGGAAGGTAGCTACAGCATTTTTTAGACCAAAATGCATCTTACGATAGGCAAATGTACCCCATGGACAAATGAATGCAATTTTGTGTTGGTCTTCAGGTTTGATTTGTATTTGATTATATCCCGAAAAACCATCCATGAAAGAAAAGGCCTCGCAACCTGCACATTCATCAATTATCTAGTCAATGAATGGTGTGGGAAAATTATCTTTTGGACGAGCCTTGTTCAAATCACAGAAGTCCTTACATACATGAATCGTTCCCTGTTTCTTGTTGACCGGCACATGATTTGACACCCATTGGGTCAAATGGATAGGATAGATAAAACTGGCTTTGAGCAGTTTCTCGACTTCAACCTTAATAGTTGTTTCTTTCCTGGGATTAACTAAATGAAGCTTCTGCCAAACTGGCTTGGCATCCGGATAAGTTGTGATTTCATGTTTGATTATTTTTGGATCAATGTCTGGCATTTCCTCGTAAGACCAAGCAAAAACATCGTGAAATTATTTAAATAAGTATGTGTAGATTTGAATCTCTTCAGGGGAACAGTCAGCTCTGACGAAAACATTCTCCACGATGCTAGGGGTTCTGGAGATATTAATCGGTATAGTTTCAGCGATAGTTTCCATATTACCCTCGGCATAAACCTCATGTGTAGCCAAGGGATTGATAGGACAATAACTATCTCCAGTCATAGTCAAGGTGAATTCCCCTGCTTCGATTCTTCTTAACTCTAGGAGGAAGTATGATCTATGATGGAGATCGTCCCAGGGTTTGTCCATACTAGTCATTGGTTCAATGATTTCTTCGTCTGAGGGCAAGACTAAGTCTAACGAATCGTTACCAGCGAGGGAACCTTGAGCCCAAATAGGCTCTGGGATTGGATCTAACTCTTGTGCAGGAGTTGGATCGGTGTCAATTGAAGCTTGTTGGACTAAAGAGTACACCACCTCTACCACGGACAAGGGCATGGACATACCATGGTGCCCTATCCCTTCCATTGTGGCCGATGGGGAAGGAAGAATCCACAGATAGTTGAAGTAAGTCATGTGAAACAATGAAACTTGGAAAATATCAACCTTATGGTGGTCTGATACGAACTTGACATCGCCTTGAGGAGGTGGGTAATCGAAAGTACCCATAAAATATGGGCACAAAACAACCCGTACGTTGACGACGCCTGGTTGGGAATTGTCAATCATCGGGACCACGGATGGCCCTAATGAACGGTCAGGTCTAGAAAAGGACAATTGATCAATGGTCACGATCCGACCCTCATGTGGAAACAACAAGACCTGAAAAACTACAGCAACCACTACTTGCATGGCATAGGTCCAACTCCTACCTAACAAGAGATTGTAGTCAAGGGATGCATCGACTACTTCTACCTCGACGCACACGATCTTCCCTCCTAACTGCACAGGGAAAGAGGGGATGATGCCATGTGGT
>SNQJ01S0165301.1:0-13335 GCA_010110895.2 Picea sitchensis | reverse complement strand
CTCCTCCCCCAAAGGATTTCGTCAAACTCAATTTTGATGGAGCATCTAAAGGAAATCCCGGAGATGCAGGCTATGGAGTGGTCTTCCGTAATCATCGTGGGCACATCCTTGTCATAGGAGCAGGCCCCCTCGGGCATTCCACGAACAATGTGGCAGAACTCTGGGGTCTTATCAAGGGACTGCAACTGGCCATTAAAAATAATTTCACAAAGATAATCATCGAGGGGGACTCTCAAGTCATCATTGGCTTGCTGCGCAGAATCCTCCATGGGGCCAACCCGGATAGAATCTCGCCCAGCTGGAGACTATCACATGGCCTATAGATCATTGCAGGTCTACTGCATCCAAATCAGGTTATCATTCCCACACACATCAGAAGGAAGGTGAATCAAGTTGTGGATGAATTGGCTAATCTGGGTACCAACTGGAGAGGACCAGACCTTCCGTGTAATTCAGCCCAGGATCCGGAGCACCCTATCCTCCATCAGTGTATTCGCAAAGCGAAATTGGTAGATGTTTCCCCGGATGGGGTGTTAGTGCGGTCTTTGTGGCAAGGAGCGGGAGGGGGCACAAGCAACCGCAGCACGGAGCCACGTGATGGGCTCGTGCCACAAGCCACCACCCTCCCTGGTGTTTAATTTCCAATTACTCCACTGCAAAGGAGCATTTATGCAGCCCACTCTCCATCTTAATGAATTTTGAATGGCTTGGCTCATTATGTTTGGTATTTGTCCCCATTTGTTGTCCACAGGGCTCCTCCCTTCAAATCATAAGTTGGACTCTGCTTGTCTCCTCTGGGTTGATGTCGTCCCTGCTGCTCTCTTGCACCGGGTGCCTTTATTTTCCTCTGCCAGTCTCATTGCGCCCATAATGACTCGACCAAGGGGAAGACCGAGGAGGGGCTCTCCCTGGAAGCCCCGGCGGCCCTCGGTCACGCCTCCTGACTCGCCCTCCATTTTTTCTTCCCCCCGTCTTCAGTCTGAGTTTACCACTGCTTCCTCATCGGTTTCACAAAGCACGCAATTCAACTCTTTGGCCATAATCCCCCAGTCGTTGATTTCACTCTTACAGCCCTCTCAAGACCCCCTGGTGAATTCCTCTGCCTCCACGCCAATCCTTAGGCTTCCGAGAAACTTGAGCTGCGACCCTCCTACACATGGCACGCCTAAGCGGGTTGGACACCATTCCACTGACTCCTTCGACACGGTGCATTTCAGAGACCGACTGATGGTACTGCACGACCTGGTCTTTGAACTCAGGCAGGAGGTGGCAGATCTTCATTTTCGACTACAGGCCACAGAAGAAAACGTGGAGAGCTTTCTCCAAATCCTCTCCTCTATGCATGCAGATCTCTCCTCGGACTCGGTCAAAACTACTCCAATGGAGGCACCAGCTGCTGCTATAGGTGAAGGTATGAACAGGGCGCAGCGACCAACAGAAGTGGAACAGGAGAAGGATGAACAAGGGAGCAACGTTGAGGGAACCGCACGAGACGAGGAAGGAGAAAGGCAATGGGAAGACCAGCCGACGTATATTGAGGAAGAGCCTTGGACAGAGGACCTCCGAGCCACGTGGATAGGCTATATGCCAGGTGTCTAGATCCTTATTTTTTTCAAGTCTTATCAGGCTCTTAGACTTAGATGATAATCAGTTTGAACACTGTCTTTTACTTTAACTTATGACATATTTGACAGATGAGTTGGATGGGCTGGCTGGATTGGTTTCCCCTTTGTTGGGGCAGTCCAGTAAATGCAGTCGGTATATCTCTATATTTTTCTACTCTACTTCAGCTTTAGTAGGCTCTTAATATACCTATACTTCTTATTTAAAAAAAAATCACTCTATATCTTTAATTTTAACTTGCATTTCAAACGCAAAAATTTGGTAGTAAGCCATCACTATATTTCTACTGCTAATTGGTGAACCTTTTGTCGAATTACTTTCTTGTTTTAGTGGTTGAAACTTTCTCCCATAGAAAATATTTTCTATAGAAATTTGGATGTTATAAAAATACACTGAAAAAAGCATACAACAACCCTCTAACACCACCAACTTTTGTGCTAAAGTAATGGGAATAAATCTACATATTTTTTGCTTCATCTCTCAATAAATCTTTGATGCTTTGAATGGTTAAATCTGAAATAATTAGCTTTATTATTTGCTGATATATACTCTTGTTTACTGTTGTAGTTTGGGAAAACAAGCTTAACTTTCTTATCCACTTAATTTTTGAGCTTGTACACTTGTCTCTTCTTTTGTATCGGGTAGGTACAACAATCTTCCATAGGTACTCAAGAACTTGGAAACCATTAACCATCTCTGAGACTTGATTCCAAGCCTTTCCTCTACTTAGTAGTTTGACCTATAGGGGTATCACTTCCATAACCTCACTTTCCATCTCTTTTCCCCCTAGGGTCACCTGAGATTCCCCCCTTGTGTTGGATTTCTCCTTCACTAAAGCAAGAGGAAGGTTTATCTAAGGTAACAATGGGTAGAATCTCCCACAGTTATCTCCATCTTGTGGGTTGGGTCAAGATTTTCCAAACCTACAATTTGTGCGATAACAATGTGAAAATGGGTTATTTTTCAAAAGGCCATATCTTTCAACTTAGAAATCAAATTGAGGCACAAGAATAGTCATTGTAAATCTATTGAAGGGGAGAAGACATCTATCCACCCAGATTTTTGAGTTGGGCAACATATTGTTCCCAAAAAATTGACGAAGTACTCTAGTTGTTGTAGGTGCATCATCTCCAGGGGTCAGTTATATAGTTTTGGAGTAGTACCTCCAATTTTTGTTATTAGAGTAGTGTAGTGGAAGCATGGTACATGTATAATAAGTTCAAGGGTCAAATAAAGAAGACTCATTCAACGCTTTATGTGCATATTTACTTTAAAAATAAAATGTAATCATACTTCAAGGAAGGGTGACAAGAATCCCGTAGAATTGGGGACAACTAGGAACAACAAGGGAGCACATGATGAAAGAATATGATGTAAATTGCTATGATATGGACGTTGGAAATCCATATATAGCACATGAATCTAGAGAGCATAGGCACTCATGGGCATGTTAGGGATGAATTCTTAGTTTAGATAGATATGCATTAGTACATGGGAAAGTATTCAAGAGTACATATAACATGTTGTAGACTAGGAGTAGTCTATTGTTATATATATGAATGTTAAAGTTGCTAATGATAGTTGTTGTGCCAGGAAAGAGGAAGTTATTGTATGTCTGAAAGTATTGATGGTGTTGCATATGTAATCCATCCATATGAAGGAAACATCAGGAAGATGAAATGTTGAGTAAAAGTTGGTGAAGGAGGCATGGTAGCTCCTACTGGTACCAATTAATTAAGTAGCATAAAACTAATTAAATGGCAACTATGCAGGTATGAATTTGATGTATTATGATAAAGGAATTTAGGTAAGAATTTCCTCAACCAGAAATTAACATTCAAAGTGATATTATTATATGTTTTGAATGCATTCATTGGAATGATTTACCATTCAATATTGTAAAGGTTGAAGGCATGTGCTAGTTATAAAAGTTATTTAACTATAGAATGCATTCATATGACATAATAGCATGCTAGGAATGTGTTGGTTATGGTTAATATCCAAAGCAAATAAGGGGTATAAATCTGTTATATAAATGAATGCCACCAAAGCTAGTTATGCGTGAGTCCATGACATGATTGGATATGGAAAGGCTATGGTTCCAAACATGAATTCAATAGTCTTCCTACTATAATTGATTTTCTAATTGAAATTTTTTTCCAACACTGAAGAGCACCCAAGAATTATATTGTTGGTGTTGTGTTTGGGTTTAAAAGGAAGGTATCAAGATAGTCAGACAAGTAAATATGAAGTGTGTGGATGATGTGTCAAGGCATTGGCCAGACCTTCCAATTCACCGTGATGGGATTATAAAAGTGTACATTGAATAGGTATGCATGAGTTAGTTATAAAAGTGTGCAAGTGGTAGAGTTACACACATGCATGCTAAGATAGATTTGTTTATGCTTAAAGGAACTATTGAATGTTTTTTGGTGATTGCATGGATATATTATATTGCATATAAATGAATATGATAACAACTAAAATGATGTGGTTATTACTAACTCTTGAAGTTGATAACATTTCGATAGTTGTTATATATTGCAACAAGAAAGTTGCAGGTTAAAATAGTTACATAATGATGGATTACAAAAAAAACTTTGTTAGGGGAACAAAGTAATAAAAATATTGATGCTAGAAGGAAGAAAAAATTGGTTGATAATACATGTGTAGAGAATGATGGGTTCATTCCAGTTAATAGTTGGTATATTAGAAGTGATTGAATTGTTAGCCATAAACAATTCTGAGACCACTTTGTGAATTTTATTAATTGTTGCCTTGAAAATACATGTGCATGAGATACTAACAATTTGTTTGGCTAAGTGTAAATTGGAAAATTGTAGGTAGAGTAGTATTGGATATGGAAATGATGTAATCCCATAAGGAAGATTGATATCTATAGCTACAAGAGCCAAACATAATGAGTAGGAAGGTCATGCTTGGGAATTTTATTTTTCCTGTTTAAAACATATTTGAGAAATTAATAATTGCAATTATTATGATATGCTAACAATTTGTTTGGTTGTCTGGAAATTGAGAAACTTTTAGGAAGAATGGTCTTGGATAAGACAGGGATGTAAGGCCATAAGGAACACTGATATATACTACTGCAAGAAGAAAACAAATTTTGTGCAGGAAGCTCGTTCTTGGGAAATTATGTTTTCCTATATAAAATAGATTTGGAAATTTAAAATTTAAAATTGTTATGATGATATCTCATGATCATTGTATGTGTGCAATACAGATGAGATTTTGGCTATTGAAGATGGAAGCTTCGGAAGAAGATAACCATAAGGAAATTGAGATCAAAGACAAAGGCATGGAATGAAGAAAGTCCAATGGACTTGTTACAGCTGGAGTTGTTATAGCCGCATCTTTGAGACTTCTTGGACGAGTGCACTATAGCCCTGAAGAGAAGTGATACAACCTTAAGAATTGCAGAGTAGAGAAGTGAGTACACTCGAGTTGTGTAGGATTATGGGAAATAAGAGCTTGCTGGTTGGAATTGCTACCATAAATTATAAATTATGAGATCCTTATGCATGTTTTGGGCCAGAGTGCCTATGGATGCATGTTTTTAGGCCGAAGTGCCTATGTATATAAGAATTTGGTTGGAATACCTGTGAATATTAAAGGCCAGAGAGCCTAGTTTTAAATATTAAGAACATCAATATGTTATTGTGCATTGAGGATAGTGCAAAAATAAGGGGAGGAGGATGTAACATCCTCGGTTTTAATCCCTATGAACTACAATGTATTTATGTAAATACGACTTATGATAGTGAGCCAGTAAAAATTGAAAGGTTGGAGTGCCTAGAAAGGTTGGAGTGCCTAGCTATGAGATGGACAAGGACAAGAGATAAGGGGCTACGATTCCATGAGAGAGGGGGTGGAGGGGCTGCTCCTTTATTTAACTTTTATTTACCTGCGTTTGGGTTGGGGGGCATGTGAGTCTCTTGGGGAGACCACCTCCTTGCTATTTAAACTCGACCTGTTGGATGTTCAGGGGGTTTCTCTTCTTGTGGCTCATTCCTTTTGGTTGCTCAGATTTTCCTCACTCTCTCTTACTCCTTCGTGTGCTCGGGATGGCATGAAAATGAATGGCTAGAGGATAATATCCATTGTTAGATGCTTGTAAGTAATTGATTCTTATTCTAGAAAGAAATGAATTCCTAAGTGCTTGGATGCATTGGCATGTAGAGAAGAAATGTCCACAACTAAGAATCCTTGGAGTTTTTGAACATTGTGATTCCTAACCAGAAGCACTGGAGCCCTGGAAGAGAAATAGAATAACCTAAGGGACTACATGGCAGATAAAGGGGTTCATCTATTTGGGTTGTGTAGGATGAAGGGGAAGAGAGATGGAAAATTAGGATTGGTGTGATGTTGGTTTTGGTTGTTCATTGTGGTTGGTTCTTGTTTTTTGGTTTTTCATTGTTGCTTCTCATTTCCTCATCCACTCTTTCTCATTTGTGTGCTAGGTATGGAATGTAAACGAATGGATAGAGGTGGAGATCCATTGCTAGATGGATATGAGGAATTATTGATTATTCTAGGAGATCCATTTGTGTGCATGAGAATTATGGTGGTTTTGAAAGAACTGTCCATAGATAATAATCCTTGGATTTTTCCAGCATTGAGATTCTTGACTAGTAGCTTTGGAGCCCTAGAAGAGAAATGGAATAACCTGAGGGACTGCATGATAGATAAAGGGGTTCATTTCTTTGGGTTGTGCAGGTTGAAGGGGAAGAGAGTTGACAAATTAGGATTGTTATGTGGTTGGGAAAACCTGAGAGCTTGATAACTAAATGATGTGTGTTTAGAGTTGGCCTAGGACCCATCCTTGTGGATTCATAGCCATGGCTTAGGGGTGACCTACTGTTGAGAGTGAATGAATAGAAATTTCTATGATTGGGTGGAACTTCCTTGGTCTGCAACTTGTTGGTGAATGTTTACTTGAAAATATAAGTTCTCTCTATGTTTTCTTTGTAACATATATTCCATTGTGTGTTTATTTATCTTTGAGGTGTATTTGTATGTGCATGCTTGTTGGTTATTGATGCGCATGGAATTTTGTTCATTTATTGGATGCTTTAGCATGTTATTGTTATTTTCATGTGTTTTTATCCTATTCTTGATTAATTAAAGATTGGAATAGAATTTAGAAGCAATCCAAGATGTAAATTTGAATTAAATATTGGTATCAGAGCTAGTTTTTTGTCACTCTGGTATGGGGTTCATTATAGATTGGTATCAAAGTGTTCTTGAAGGACGTACTAGAAGTAGCATGACTCATCTTGGTGGCTAGGTATGTGACAGATTAGTATAAGAGAAAATACTTTCTCTATGTTGATGTTGGGTATGTGACAGATTGGTATCAAAGAAAATCCTTTCACTATGTTGATGTTGAGCATGTGACACATGAACATGCACATCGTCATGCCCTAAATTAGACTTTTTTGTTTGCATCTTTATCACTCCATACAACTCCAAAGACTAATGAAAGTGTCCACCCTCACCTTACTATTGCTTCCATTGTTTGATCTTTGTTAAGGAGATCATCCACAATGTCTAAGTGTTTCACTTGTAACCTACTGGTGCATTCGTACTTTGAATTCCTTCTACAATTCAGTCCATCCACACAACAATGTCAATCCAAGGACTGGTCACCCCTCACCTCACTACACTATTAAGTCACCCCAAAACAAATTCATCTGTGGAAAATTGACTCCACTATCCACCCCATGGCACACTTAGCCAATTTGTTGCACACAGTTTGCAGCACATCCAATTTTGTGAAGAATCAAGGGAAATTTGCATATATTCATGTTAAACCAACTCTACCCTTGTGACTCAAATTGTGATCAAGTCCACAAGTCTAGCTTCCTTGGTCGAATTTTCCCCATCTTCATCTGCGTCGTCGGATATGAAACACCCCATCTACACCAAGAACTCTACATCCAGACTGCCTTTTCCCCACTACTTCATCACCATGACATGTTTTCATGTCTACCTCTCTATGCCTTGGAATTGTTAGGCTTCACCCTCAACCATGCTGCTCCAAATCAAGATAAAAACTCATGCCCAAATAATTTATTCATGTTGTAATTTGTTTGTCCACACAATCCTCCAAAGGAAGGCAAGTCCTCAATTCGCCTCCTTTCATCAAGTCACCTCGTCACAACTCAACGTATGCAATGAGTGTGGCCAACAAATCCTCACTCCTCAAATGTCCCAATTAACTATACAAAGTGATCCAAGTAGAATGAGTCGGTTCAAAGAAATTCCATGGCTTAGGCATGTTCAAACCAATACTTCTGCCAACCTCAACCAACAACCCTCCCGGATCTCTGAGTCATCGCAAAATCATCTGCAATCACCAAGGTGTGCTTTGCCTCATCCAATGTCCCATACCAAAGGTGAGGGAACACCACCCAAGTCACTAGGTCTGTGTTCTTCCCATTCAGGTTGACTGCCAACAATTATTGGTTGATTTGTGTGTTGACTCCATCCATATCCTAGAACAAAATTGCCTTGCACCTCCTGCAAGTGTCCAAAATCTGGCACCGTCGTTGCAACTGTCAAGTCATCGCATGACCCAAAAAATATGGCTAAGGCACCAAACACCAAGGTGCCTCACCCATCCTCTCAAACTTGGCACATACAGACTTCATTGTCTACTTCACTACACCGACATGTCTAATGTGCCTCATTAAAGATTTAGGAAACTCCCTCAAGCCACCTCCATTGCTACATATAAATATTCCTAAGTCCACCAAAATAATCGTCCATTGAGGTCATTCCAAGATCTCCGAAAACTCACCCAATAAAGTTGTCCCAACTATTACATGACTTCTTCAAATCTGCACCACTTGAGTCATCCTCAAGTCTATCCTTTTTCACTGTAGAAATTGATTTCACTTGAACCACCAAGTCATCCGAATTCCCTTCAAGTAACTCACCACAACACTTAGGAAATGCAAGAACTAAAAACCAACCATACCTTTCCCAACGGAATCCTTGGTTGCACCCATGGTTCAAGTCTGTTATCCCATACCTTCACTTTCCCAAACAACCGAATATCACATGAACTCACCTCAATCGCTGTCCACAACTCCAAAAACATGCAAGACCTTTGTTGTGACACAAGGCTAAGTCCATTAGTCCACTTCAGAAATCCTTCTAAGTCCCAAAATTCGCATGCAACCAGGCGTACTCATCTCTAATGTCTTGCTATCTCCACACCTTAACTTCTTCCACTTCAAGGAACCATGCACCCACTGCCCGAACGTCAAGTTATACTATTGTTAACTACCTATTGTAACTTTGTGAAGAGTCACCTCATCTAAAGGTCGCACTCAACTTATTCTTCCAACAAACCAACTCAACTCATTTGTTGTTCTCAGTGATTCACGATACAAAGACATCATAATGGAAATATTGCCAACCAACTGCGTACTGCGGAGCTCCTCTAGGTTACCTCAAGTCATTCACCCAAGTGATTCGACTTTTTGCAACCAAAAATTGTTCCCCTTTGCAATCACTTCTATGATCACCCTCTGTGATCACTTCTGCAATCACTTATGCAGTTATATCTACAACAAGTCGTGCAACAAATCCCTCATTCACATGTCTTTCCCAAGTCATCAGTTCACCCAATGAACTCTGCACCTGGTCTCTTCAAGGTGTGCACAACAATTTTGGCACTTACTTCCATCACACATCAAACTAATAAATTATGTGCCCAAAATCCGTCTACAATCAAGTCTGTGACAATTTCTGTGATGAGTCCTGCGATCACCCACCCTATCCAAGTGCTTCATTTCACCACAAACTCTACTCATTTCCTATACAAGGTGTGCACCCAGATCAACCTTCCACCACACTATCAAGTGAACCTCTATCGTAAGTATGATGCAAAGTCTGCGATGAACCAATTTAGTCCATCGAACTATTCACCAAGTATACAAATGTTCCCACTAGATTTTCTTCACAACAAACCTCCTTAAAAGTTTTCTATGATACCATGTATTTTCGAGATAGTGATGAAGAGATCACCAATGATTCATCAAAGTTTGCAATGGAAAATATCTAATACCATCTCTCAAGTCCCCACAGTGTGCCTAACCGAATATTATGATTCTGCACCTCTTGAGGGCATGGGACATTGTGACGTTTCTCACTTGGCTGATTGGAAACATCAAGGATAATTTGTTTGGTCTACGCCTCTTCACCTAAAGCATACACATACTTCGTTCTAGGCCACTAACGAGTCACACTCCTACTCTAGTGCAACTTTGTATACTTATACAATTGTTAACAACTTAAAACTTAGTCATATATAAGCATACATCCATGAAACAAAGAAAATACTTTCGAAACAAACAAGAGAAACACAAATATAGTGTGGGTGACACAAATCGTTCCTAACACCCAACTAAGTCTTATTATTACAAAAATCTTACAACATGAGCACTATTGGCTCAGTTTACAAGTTGGAAGAGTCACACGACTCACCTCACCTCACCAAGACACTCATACATACATTCATCACACCAATACCCGTTTGTCATAACATATTTTGCAACTTATGCAGAGCACCCAAAATGTGCATCCACCACATACTCACTATCTCTTATTTGTTGCAAGACTTTGCACATGCCTGTTGTTTTGTCTCCTAGCATGCCTCCTCATATCTACAACAAGACTTCCCCAAGATCAGCCCAAAAGATGGTCACCTCAACTCTATCCACAAAATAACCTCAAGGCAACACAAATAGTTGTGCCCCTTTGCGGACCCAGTCACCCAAACAAACCCATGCACTCGCCAACCATCGTGCCCCTTGGGACCATTGCACCCCAAACTTGGTGTGCTCCTCATGTCGTTGCACCCAAATCTCTTGGTCACTTCATACTTATGAAATCCCCTTCGCACGTTCACATGCCCGAGGCATCCACTTTACCAAATAGTGTGGATCTTGGGTGCCATAGCAATCCCATGTTCTATATTCATGAGGACTTGGGCAACGGTCTCTGCGCCCTTCTAGATAAATACATTACAATTTGCATAATGTGAATTACAAGGATTTTGGTGAACACATGTGAATGTTACAAAAAAAATAATGTTTCCTTTTATTGTTTTAATCAATCGGTTCGATTTAAAATTTTATGGATATTATACATATTCCGATTAGTTTTGAATTTTCTTGCATGTCCTTTTCTTTTTGTATGTGTTATCATATGAACTTGTCAGATTCATGTGGGTTTGTGGTTTCTACCTAAGTCTATAATGTTTCCCTGTGTCTATCCTTTTCACAGACCAAGTCTTAATTTTTCCCCTTTAGTTGGCAAAGTCGTTTTTGTTTGCCCCTTTGTGTTTGACCACTCATCTCCTTGGTCTCTATCACCAATCCTTTTGTCTTCCCAAACCCTCATCCAGTTCAGATTAGCGGCTGGTGGGAATTCGGGAGTCCAAAATCGTGCAAAGTATAACACCAGAGCACAAAGCCCCGAAGTGAGCATGAGTCGTTGATATTGAAGGGAACGCGTGGTGTCGGATCCAAGTGTTTGGGGAAATAATCTTTGGGAGGTTTGAAGTGGGAAGTGTGTAAAAATTCCGAAGGGCCGAAGCTCGAAGTCCCAAAGTTAATTTGGACCATCCATCAGCAAGTACACGTGGCAGACCATCTCTCACTTCAGGAATTTTCCCCTGGGAAATTCCTCATGTTTCACATTCAAAAGTAGTTGAAGTCCCCAAAGTGGTTGAAGTCCTGAAGTCCCAGAGACCCGAAGTGGATCTCGACCATCGAGTCGAAGAGGGAAGATCCGATCCATCGATCTAAAGCACCAAATTTGGGTTGTTGATCAATAAGCCTCATATCAAATTACAAGATCAATGGTCACGCTCCATTGTGGGGTCAGAAGGTGTGCACATTTTAAAATTTCAGGGGCGTTCGGCAATCATAACCATGGTTTTTTTGAAAGGGATGTGTGGCGGTTCATAGTGAATTGAGGGGACAAAGGCATTTTTCTTTCAAACCACTCTTGGTCACTCCCACAATCCCACAATTGCATAGGGTCACAGCCTGGGGTCACATTGGAGCAAGGCCAAAGTCACAGGGCACTCATCCTCTGCTCCACCTCCAAGGATCTTAAAGCGCCAAATTGGGCATCGTCTCCATGCAAGGTCTTATGTATCCAAGAATTGATGAACGGGTAAAATTTAGTGGTTGCACCTCAAATAGCAGAATCATCCCAACCACAAATCTCAATGAGACCAATGGCCCCGAGTTCGTATGTTCATTTACCATCACATTTAGTCACAACAAGTAGTCAACCCTTGGTTACCTCGCTCGGTCTCTATCCCGAGGAGATATCAGTTAATGGACATAGAGCTTGTGGTTGAAACTTCAACTCACACCATAAATGGAAAGTAGGCTAAGAGCGGTCGTGAAGGCACACTTACGATCTGAAGCTTCCTTATGGGAAATTTTTCTTGTAAAGCACATAACTATGCCTAGATCGTGTCTGACATCATGAGGTCTGCACAACCTAACAGAGTGGGCTCTGACTAAAGGCTTTGAAGGCAGTGATCTAATCATTCTCCTGGTAGTTGCAACAGTTTTGAGTATATATACTCAGTTTCGATATTTTCTAAAGGTCGAATGGTTGAGCTAGGCTCCTTGCTATTGTAATATTTTTATGAAGAACACTGGTTCTCTAGTTATATATATTTTTTTGAGACATCTTGGTTAATCTAAGTCATCTTTCTTGCTCCATCTATTTGTCTCTGATACTGAGAGATTTCATGAATGACCGATTCACATGAATTGTTGTAACTGTATTATGATGATTTTTTTATATTATAGTGTTGTTATAATTTCTTTCAGTTTCTTTGAGATTTGAATTCAAGAGGATCTTGCATTTAGGTTTTTCCTCCTTAGGCTGTTGGAAGACCTGATGTCCACAATAGACCTCTACACTCTCCTCACCAAAGTATTCCCTATATTCACCCTTACTCCAACTTACTGACTGAAGTTGATTCCAGACCTCAAATTCTTGTTTATGATAGTCCATATTTCTGAGTTAGAATGTTATTATCATTGATTATGCGCCCATTTGACCTCTTTAAAACCAACCTGTGACATATAAACTGATGGGTACTGGGCTTACCTTCAACGCAATATGAAGGTGACTTCTAGTGCTAACAAGGTGACTTCATAATTGTTGTAAAGAATATAAAGATTGTGTTCAAGGTATGATTGTTTCAAACAAAAGATATGAGAACGAAAGATGTGATGATGAAAGCTATGAAAGCTGTGAGGAGGAAGAAGATGCCCTGGTTGAGTTAGCGTGGATGGCGAGGTCACTTTCTGCGAGGATGGATAAATTGAAGGCAGGTCATGTTCGTTGCTCTTTTGAAGAAAGCGCAGAGGATTTTCCAATCCTTGAAGAAAATCGCCTTGACAGTGTTATTGGATAAATCCGTAAGTGCGGACACGAACCGATCTCCCTAGATCCACCTGGATCTAGAACAAAACAGGACAGAATAGGATGCTTTCCTTAAGTTTTAAATATTGAATTTACTAAGAGGCAAGAATAATGGACATACCTTATGATCGCTTCATATAGTCTTTGTTGCTCCCACTTCGCTCCAGTGCTCTTGTGCAGTCAAGATCAAAACAACACAAACCAACCAAAGTGATAGTGATA
>SNQJ01S0165299.1:0-21108 GCA_010110895.2 Picea sitchensis | reverse complement strand
ATATATATATATATATATATATATATTACAGGACTGTTGAGAGGGGATATGCTGAAAAAGAGACCACAATGGCTGAAGAAAGGTGGTGGAAGGCACCTGGAAAGGTGGCGTTAACTTCCACCGAAACCAATACCGTATTTGGATGTCACTGGCCCAGAGAACCAAGAGCGGCTCCCTGGACCGAATTTAATGTCTCACGGGCCGGTAGGTAGATGGCTCCTCAGAAATTAATGAGGGATGGGGGAGGTGAACCGCCCATCCATAGGAGTCTCAGGCCTGACCAGTGCGCGAAAAGTCATGCCACACACAACCTCGCAAGAGGAAAAAGGCATGAGGGAGAAGCACAAAGGGGTAAAAGCGAGGGAAGGAAGAAGAACTCTGGAAAATACAGAGTGAGTGATAGCAAAGAAGAGGGAGAGTAACCCTCATTCTCAGTCACTGGCAAACCGAGACGCAGCCTTGCAACATTGTGGTCTTAGCTTGGGGGTGGCTAGTGGTAAATTCGTTGGGAGTCGCTGAGCCTATGGTTGGGTGGAAACGAGCACCCCTCTCAGTAGTTGCATCACCTCTGGTGTTATTTATGATAAGTGTTATTTGAAGTTAATGCCATAATCGCATGTTCAATTTTATGTGCTTGTAAATATATCTGAATAGAAGTGTTTACCTAACGTTTTATTTGATAGAATGGATGCTTGTGTATGCTTACATGCCATAGTTGTTTTCTGCACAAATGATTAAGTCTGGGACATGAGTTCGCTCCACCGAGAATCATCTTATTTGCTTAGTTTCTCGTAATATTCTTGGAAGGCCCCTTGAGAGTACTCTTTTCTGAGAATTACCCCATAAACCTTGTAACCATGCTGAACCTTACCAGAGACACGATTAAGATCAGGGATAATTGCCCAAGAACCATCTGAGGGTTCATGCAATCCGGGTCTGGAACCCTTATGCAAGAAAGTGTAGCTTTCTAAGGTCTCGGGGTCATGGGAGCCTGAAGCTCCGAGAGTTTGAACTTCGTGATTCAAGCTCAAAAGGGATAGCGAGATTCAAATATAGAAAGAAAATACCCTATTTCTTGGTAAATGAACGGTCGAAATCCTTTCGAGAATACCCCAAGCCTGTCAACACCGACGGATCTAGTGAAGGAGCATAGGCGTTAACACCTTGCCCTTTCAACCTTCATAAATAGCGATGGTATCCTGGACCGTAGATCCCAGGGACCCATTGGAGCTCTATAAGCCATCGATATTAACCTTTACTTAGGTGGGAGAGTGAACTCGACTAAGTCCCGAAAGTCCCGAAAGTCACTGGGACCGTCCATGTTGGAGGACAGGTCGCAAATATCTGACCATTTCGCGTATCGGGGATTCGTGAGTTTGGAGGTGGAAGACCAGGATCTTGGAGTCATGAAGTCCCAAGTCGCGAGATTGTGATGTGATTTGGGTCATTGATCAAAGAGGAAGGACAGTCATGGGATCTGACATCTCGATACATCGCGTATCGGGGATTCGTGAGTTTGGAGGTGGAAGACTAGGCTCTTGGAGTCACGAAGTACCGAGTCACAAGATCACGATGTGATCTGGGCCGTTTATCAAAGAAGAAGGACAATCATGGGATATGACATCTTGATACATCACGTATCGGGGATTCATGAGTTTGGAGGTGGAAGACCAAACCCTTGGAGTTGCGAAGTCCTGAATAGCGAGAAGTAGGAGCAACCATTGAGTTAGGACCACCTCGCCATATCGCCTATCGGGGTCTCGGAGGTTGAGGGGAATCAGTTTTGACTGTAGAAGTCCCGAGCTTGTGAGTTGCGAGAGCTTGTGCAACACGTGGCACGTCTTCTTGGTGGGACCCATGTGGTTGATAGGTGGTGTAACGATAAGATTCCCAGAGAGAGGAAGAAGTGGTGACAGGTGGTGGACACGTGTCATTTTAAATGGGAGTAAACATCCTGTTGACTTCTCATACTTCAGGTTCTCATAAGAAAGGAGCAAAAAGGCCCAACAACTCAAGTCATGAAGTTGCGAGTTCTGAGAATCCCGGAAGGAGTCAAACCTTCTCTAACTTTCATGTCTCGGGGTTTTGTAAAAGAAGGGCCCAGAGGTTCAACCTTTCAACTCGCGAACTTGCAAGTTGCGAGCAAGGCTAGTAGATAGCCCTAGCCGATTGCCATGCATGGAGANCGAGGGTCTTCGACTCACGACTCGCGAGGTTGCAAGTTATGAAAGGCACTTTCATTTAGGTTCGTATTTGGTCCTATCGAGATAGGGACTAAAGAAAGGGAGCTAGTGCTTTGTCATTAAGCGGTGGGTAGATCCGGACAGCAAGAATCTGCGCGCCCAGATCTATGGCCAGGGTTTCATTCCGGAGCCCCCTCGCCATTCTACCTTTAAGATTAGACTCACTTGTATCGTTGAGTTGCGAAACACGAAAAGGCACCTTGTTTGTTTGGCCTGTGGTCCTAACCAACGATCATAGGGAGGTGAGTAGGGAAGAACTAGCCTGCGTTAGGACCCTGTAGGACTTCGAGGATTCTGTCCCTTGAGGAAAAGTGAAAACTTTTATTATGATGTAGTGGGTGTGTTACAGAATTCCAGTCCCTCAAGGGAATCATATTATTTTCTTTAGTATTGCGGTTTAGAATTTGGCTCCATAACTTCTTAGGATCCACCATAGATAGTTGCGAAAGTTTCTCTTGCCTTTTATTGATATAGTACATTTTTTTCCTTTTAATTAGGGATTTTTACGTATTGATCTTATCGAGTTTTAAGGACTCATTAGAAGCATCCCTATTTTCTTTCCTAGCAATTTTACATTCTTTATCATACCAAGGGTTGGTCGTTCTATTATTCTTTTTACAGGACACCTTGAAAGAGAACTTGTTAATAGAAGTGGAAAGGGTAGTTGTAAAATTATGATAGAGTTCTTCAATGTTGTCCTTATAAGTTAGGAGATGTAATTTACTATTTAAATCCTTTAATAAAAGGTCAAATTTACTTTTGTCAAAGCGCAATTATCTTTGATTATCATAATTTTGTTCATGGAAAATTTTAGAGTTAGGGTTAAAGGTTTATGATCAAAGTCGGGTTCGTGGTCATTTAAAAGGTTAAAACTTGTTATTTGGTTGGAAATAGGGATATCATATATCACATAATATACGACACTACTTGTAACACCCTAAGATCGAGCTCCAGTTGTAAATGTGAATATGTTTTGTAGGATGGTGAGCCAGTTTATTATAAGCTAGAAGGCTTATGTGATGTTTAGGCCGGATAGCCTAGGTGATAAAGGCAAGTGGACCTATTTTTGTATATGTAAACACTCATATCATTAATATAATACATCGTTGCATGTAGACCAACCAAAATAAAATATTATGGGGGACTAAACTCCACTAGGAAGGGAAAGGGGGGAGGTTAAGAGCCTAGGAAAGGGGATAAGATAAAGGGTTTGTCTCTAAGGGAATATTATATTATTATTCCTAAATTCTAAGGCAAGGATAAAACTCATATTATCCTAAGACCTTATGGAAAGAGAAATGAAATACAAGTGGACAGAAACGAGCTCCTGGAGGGCCATGTGTCATCAAGGGCACATGCAAATTAAATGTGGGGAAATTAGTCCATTTTGAACACACTCGACCATTCTCCCCAGTCACCCTCATATTTCATGATTTTACAATTATGCCATTGTTTCACCTCATGCTGACCAGTGACTCCATCATTTGACCCCTGCAACCATGAAGTTGTACGTGGTACTTTTCCCAGGCGAGTACGGTTCCTTAAACAAACTTTTTTGTTGACCATCACTCACACCTTTCCTGTTATGTGCAATGCCTTATTACTTACCTGAACATGGTTTCTACCAACACATGTTCCATACTCATTTTCTGTTGTAGTTTTCACCTAAGCCTATATCTGGTTGACATAAGAGTTGGATTGAAGAGGCGAGTTGTTAGGCTTGTGGAATGAAGAGGTGGGTTGTTAGTCTCATGAGAAACTCTCTCCAGGTGAGAGAATTGATGAGTAATTCATTTCCTGAGGGAGCCCAACTACAACTTCTGATCTTTGATTCTTCAAGTCTGGCATATTGTTGAAGCCCTAGAAGGGAAATGGGGCAGCCGAAGGATTGTCGAGCAGAGAAGGGGCACACTTCATGGGGTGGGATAGGCATGTGGGGAATGAGAGACTATAGGTTGGTAGTTTGAGTTGGCTCCTAGGATGAAATCCTTTCTATTGTCTATATTGTCTCAGCCTATCCTAGGAATTCCTTGGGTGGAGTTTAGTCCCAGCTCGGGGGTGACCCACTACTAACAGTTATGAATAGCGTCGTCTAAGGTTGGGAGGATCGTGGAAGGTCTGCACGCAGTTGGTGATATTGTATAAAAAGATAAGTATCAATTATGTGTTTAGTTGCATGTTGTGTATTTGTACATGTCTTTATATTTATGAGTATTTCCTATGTATGATGTATGCATAGGCTTACTATTATTTCCGCATGAATCTATGTATTAGCAAAATGTATATGTCTGTATTAAATTTGTATAAATATATACAGTAGAAATGAAGAATTTTTTTGTGGCATAGCCCAGCGGCCTAAGGTCGGCCTAAGGTTGGGGTTTCTACAATTTGGTATCAGAGCTTAGTAAGAGTGTGTTATGGTGTAGCATGGCCCGACCTGGGTGGTTGGGGATGTTACTAATTGGTATCAGAGCTTAGTAAGAGTGTCTTATGGTGTAGCATGGCCCAACCTGGGTGGTTGGGGATGTTACAAATTGGTATCAAAGATCCAGTTTCCAACACTGAGCCTATATGGACCGAACAAGTTGATTTGGGTCAATTGAATGGAATTGGGAAAAAGCCCCAATTTCTGTTGATTAAATTCTTGGAAAATTTGGAGGAAATCGTCCAGAGTGGTGAAATTTTCATAATTTAATATATGTTCAAGAGAAATCCGACCTGGGATGGGTCAAATTTGAAGCACAAGGAGTGTGCAGGCTACTTATGTAAGTACCAAACTTAGAGAAGAGAAATATGTCTCTTTGTGAGAAGAATAATGGTTGAGATATGTTCGGGAGGGGGCCGAATCCTTCACAACCATCGGATCTGGTGAAGTAGCATGGTTGTTAACCCCTCAAGTCCTTCAGACTTCATTTATTTCACATATTTAAAGTCTTTGATAAAAAAGAGGAAAAATCTTTGAAGCCCCAGAGTCCCGAAGCAGATCTCAATCGTAGATTTCTAGGAGAAGGTGAGTCATTGGATCCCTGAGTGATTTGGTAATTTGACACTCTGAGAGAACTAGGTTGTGGTTTTGCAGAGTAGATTTTAGCCCGAATTCTCGAAGTATGAAACCAATCTAAATCGTTCATATTCAGGGACATGTGTCTGAATATAAGCAAGTGGTCAAAATTTCGATGTTTGATAGCTCAAGGGTGGGGTGGTGATCAGCAACAAAATCCTGTAAAACCAAAAGTTTCGAAGTCCTGAAGCTCCGAAGAACACTTGTTTGGGAGTTATAAAGTATGTTGATGTGAAATCTTTCGAAGTCCTAAAGTTATGGAGCATCAGAGACCCAAAGCTCCAGGGAACACCTGTTCGGAAGTTCGACGTTGGGGAGATGTGTTGTGTTATGATGAAAAATCCTTTGAAGTCCTGAAGAGTCGGATGTGACGTGGCATGATGACATCACCTAGGGTGACGTGGACCCATTTTTCACCTACCACATGCCAACCTGATTTGTGCTTTTGACAGACGTTTTGTACCAAATGTGACTTGACATGTGTCACTCATCGGTGGGGCCACATGTCACCACCATATTGTTGACAACAGTACTAATTGAACAGGAGGAATTTCAAAATTTCATCATTCGGGAGAAGTTGTGTACGTTGTTGCAAGAACCCTCAAATCTCTGAAGTGCCAGTCCGGGGGTGCGCCAGTTTGACATTCAGTCGAATTTTTATGTTATTCTAGTGACTCTCCCGAAGCTTTGAAGCAACGGGGCCCTGAAGATCTGAAGAAGTATCGTGCAAGAGTTCCCCAATTCGGCGTTCGAGATGAATAAGTCAGGAGGTAGTAAGAGCCTTTGAAGCCCAAAGTTCCAGATCCCTAAAGTCCCAAAAATCCAAAAAATCTCCTCTCAATTAAGTGCTTGGTCACTTCTCTTGGTCACATGAGATAGGGGCTTGAAGAAAAAGGGCTAGTTCCCGGAAAAAAAATTAAAGAAAGAAAAGGGCTTAAAGAAGGATTTTTTAGGGTTCTAAATTGTGTAGACCTACAATTAAAGATGTAAAGAAGGCATGTGTACTTTATGAGAGGACCCATCATAGATCCAAGAGCCAATTCAACTCTGAAGAATAAGAAAAGTTGTATAGAGAGTACCTCCCCAGGAAGGACAATTTCCAAATATTCATAACTTTCTGTTCAAAAATCAGAATTGAGAATGAAATGAGGCATTGGAAAGATATTGAAAAGTAGAACATAACTACTAACTTAGAAAATTGACCTGGGTAGGAAGTTTTCAAGAAAATCAGAAGAAAGGATTATGATGTATTATGGAACCAGAATTGAGCTTAATTTCCTGGATTTGTTAAAGCAATCATCCTAACAAATTTATGTTGGTTGCACATTTTGCAGAGTTAACAACAACTAGATCAGATCAGGATCAACACAGAGTGTAGAGGGATGGAAGATACATAGGGGGATTATAGCCAGGAATATGATATCAGAGGGATGGATGTCCATATGGGTAATAAAGGTGAAAACTCAATTAGACATGGAGAAGGAAAGGAAGAAAGCATGAATTTGGAAGAGACAATTAAAGATTTGAAAAAGGATGTGAAAAGTCAAAAGGATAATAATGAAAGTCTTATGAAATACAAGTAGCAGCAGGAGGAATTCAACAGAAAGTTAATGTAGATCTTGAACACAATAGAAAATAAATTGGATAAGGAGAATGGCTCAAGCAAATCAGGGTATCATGGGTCTCCTGATGATGAAAGAAGAGCAACAAGTGTTAGCAGACATCACCATCACTCCCTGATGCATTCTGATAGGAGAGCACCCAATAGTTCAAGTCCATCCCTTGTTAGGAAGCATCAGAAGAGGTCTGGGGTGGATGAACTATGAAGAGAAATGAACAAAATAAAACATCCTACATTTGATGGTGAGCACAAGAAGGATGAATATGCATAGACATGGCTACTGGGCACTAGAAAGTATTTTCAATTGCATAATTACTCCTCACACGTAGAAGGAAGAATTTCCATCTATCGACTCAAGGGGAAATCATCCATGTGGAGGGATCAGCTTGTGCAAGTGCAACACATTAAAGATAAAAACATGACTTGGAAGGAATTCAATAAGTACTTTGAAAAGAAATACTTTACTAAGAGATACTATGACAAGAAAATGAAAGAGTTCTTTGAACTCCATCTTGGGAGTATGACCATTGATGAATATGAAAGAAGGTTTTTGGAACTGTTAAGGTATGTATCTTTCATCAAGGATGAGACTATTAAGATTCATAGGTATTTGAGTGGGTTTCCATCATTCATCAGTGACAAAATAAAATATGAGGATCCCAAAACATTGGAGGAGACCATGAGGAGAGATAAATTCCTATATGATCAGCATAAAGCAAGGCCAACTTTCCAAAAGTCTTGGGAAAAGAAGAAGAAATATAAGATGGAACATAGGAAAAAGGGGACTAAGCCACCATTCTTCAGAAATAATCCTTTGGGACAACCAGCCTTTAGAGAACTTAAAACAATTCAGACAGGGGGGCAAAGGCCAAGACAACCACCTATTCAATGTTGGGGTTGTAAAGGACATCATATGTATAGGGATTGTCCCCACAAAGGAGAAAAGGTGAGGATTGTTCACAATGTACAACAATTTGAAACAATGGAGGACATGGGAAGAAGCGTACCAAGGATCTATGTATCCCTGGACAACAAGCAAACAAAGTTTCAATCACATATGATTGAAGTGGAAGTTATGATCAACAACCAAACCATTTCTATTTTAATTTATTCAGGACATATTCATAGTTATATATATCCTAAGATGGTGGAAAGATTTCATTTTCCAAGAAGAAAGCATGGAAAATATGTGTTGGTGCAGCTGGATACCAGAGCCAAAAGAAAAGTTAATGAGATGGTTAAGTCATGTCTAATGGACATGAATGGATTGAACACCAGGGAAGATTTGAACATCTTTCCTTTAGGGTCCTGTGACTATATAATTGGTATGGATTGGTTGGACCAACACCATACTATCCTAGACTGTCATAACAAGACATTTACTTGCCTGGATGGGGAAGGAAACCCAAGGGCAATATAGGGAATTCCTAGGGTAATAACTATTAGAGAAATGTCAGCAATGCAGATGAAGAAAAGTTACAAGAAAGGGTGTCAAATATTTGTAGCCCATATGGAAGACAAACCTAAAGATAAGGTGTCAAATGTTGAAGATTATGCAATCCTAAAAGAATTTGAGGATGTATTTAAGGAAATACCAAGATTACCCCCTAAAAGAGACATTGATTTCTCTATCAATCTAATGCATGGAGCAACTCCAATATCCAAGACTCCTTACAGGATCAGTACACTAGAACTAAAGGAGTTGCAAATGCAGCTTGAAGAGCTTTTGAAGAAGGGGTATGTATGCCCAAGTGTGTCACCTTGGGGTGCCCTAGTTTTATTTGTGAAGAAGAAGGATGGAACTTTGAGACTCTACATGGACTTCAAACAGTTGAACAAGGTAACTATGAAGAATAAGTATCATTTTCCAAGGATCGATAACCTCTTTGATCAGCTGAATAATGCAAAAATATTCTCCAAGGTTGATCTCAGGTCAGATTATCATCGGGTAAGAATTAAATAATAAGACATCATCAAGACTTCTTTCTGAACAAGGTATGGACATTATGAATTCACAGTGGTGCCATTTGGGTTATCAAATGCACCAACTGTTTTTATGTGTTTGATGAATGGAATTTTCAAAGAATACCTGGATAACTTTGTCATTGTATTTTTCGATGAAATTCTTATATATTCCAAGTCAAAGGAAGAGCATGAGCAACACTTAAGGTTGGTACTATGGGTATTAAGAGAGCATCTGTTGTATGCCAAATTGAGCAAGTTCTCATTTTACCATAACCAAATTCATTATATGGGACATATCATCTCAGAAGAAGGGATAGTAGTGGATCTAGAAAACATTGATGCCATTAGAGGATGGTCAACACCTATGAATGCGGCAGAGGTGAGATCATCCATGGGCCTTGCAGGCTACTACAGAGGATTTATTGAAGTATTATCAATGATTGCACACCTGATCACTTCCTTGCAAAAGAAGGTTTGTGAAGTTTTAGTGGACAACATAATGTGAAAAGAGCTTCCAACACTTGAAGCAATTATTAACCAGTGATCCAATACTGGATCATGGATCCAAATGAAGACTACGTTGTATGCACCGATGCATGTAAAGAAGGACCTAGTGGAGTCCTTAGTTAGAATGCATATGTGGTATGTTATGAATCAAGGAAGTTGAAGGAGCATGAAAGGCACTATGCTACTCATGATTTGGAGTTGGCAGCCATAGTGCATGCCTTGAAGATGTGGAGGCACTACCTCATGGGAAAAAAGTTTGAGTTGAGGACAGACCACAATGGTTTGAAATATTTATTTGAACATCCAACTCTAAATGCCAGACAAAGAAGATGGTTAGATTTTCTCAATGGGTATGACTTTGATATATAGCATATCAAAGGGAAGGAGAACACGGTAGAGGATGCACTTAGTAGGAAAGTGCATGAGTTACATGCTACAACCATTAGCATGTACCAAACATATTTGAAGGATAGAATCTTGGAGGCTAGAAAATCAGATTTGTAGTACATCGAAATAGTAACAAAATTACAACAAGGCATTTTGCAGCAGAGAGTCGAAGATTACAAGCGGGGAGATGTTGAATTTCTCAGATATAGAGGAAGAATTTATGTGCAAAATCATCAAGAATTGAAAAATATGATATTAAGAGAAATGCATAATGTACCTTATGTTGGACACCTAAGTTATCAAAAAACTATTGCAGTTGTCAAGAGCCAATATTATTGGCCAGGCATGAAGAAATAAGTTGCAGAGTTTATTGCCAAATGTTTGGAGTGTCAAAAGGTCAAGGATGAGAATAGGCACCCATCTGGTTTGCTACAGCCATTACCCATTCATGAGTAGAAGTGGGAAGTTGTAGCAATGGATTTCATCACCAAACTGCCTAGAACAAACAAATGGCATGATTATATCATGGTAGTGGTGGACAAGCTTACTAAAGTTTCCCATTTTATTCCAGTGAAGCTCACTCAAAAGGAAACCAATATTTCTGATATTTATATGAGGGAAATTTATCGACTGCATGGTATTCCCAAAACAATTGTGTCTGACAAAGATCCAAACTTTGCATCGAAATTTTGGAAAGGATTATTTAAAGGTTTTGGAACAAATTTGAATTTTAGCACAACTTATCATCAAGAATTTGATGGAAAAACAGAGAAGGTGAATCAAGTGATTGAGGATATGTTGAGGATGTATGTGATGGATAAACCAACTAAATAGGAAGACTACCTACACTTGATATATTTTTCTTATAACAATGGGAATCAAGCATATCTAAATATAATCCCATTTGAGGCACTATATCGTAGAAAGTGAAACACACCTGTAAGATGGGACAACCCAACAGATAGAGCAGCGGTTGGGCTACAATTTATCAAGGAAATGGAAGAGCAGATGTTGAAAATAAAACAAAATTTAAAGGCTGCTCAAGACAGTCAGAAAATCTATGCTGACAAGGGAAGAAATCACAGGGAGTTTAAAGTGGGTGATCATGTATACTTTAAAGTGAAGGCCAACAGAAGTTCCCTGAAGTTGGGAAATTGTTAATAGTTGGCAGCTTCTTTTTGTGGGTCATTTGAAATCCTAGAAAGGATTGGGCCTATGGAATATATACTTGCATTTCCTACATCCATGTCTATTCATAATGTATTCCATATATCATTGCTCAAAAAGTATATACCTGATGCTAAGCATGTTATTGATTGGAATGTGATTGAGGTGGTGCAAGAAGGGGATTTTCAACTATGTGCATTCTGAACCAGAAGATCAAGTAGTTCCATAATCGATCCATAGAGATAGAAAAGGTCAAATAGACCTAGTACAGTCCTGAGGATGCAACTTGGGAGTACGAGGATGCTATGCGGGCAGAATACCCACAACGTTTTGTGGGCATTTGAACTTTTGGTTGTATATGTGTATATATAATACACTGAGGATAGTGTATAAAATAAGAAGAGGGGGATGTAACACCCCAAGACCGATCCCCAGATGTAAATGTGAATATGTTTTGCAGGCCGATGACCCATTTTATTATAAGCCAAAAGGCTTATGGGATATTTAGGTCAGAGAGCCTAGATGCTAAAGGCCAATGGGCCTATTTTTGTATATGTAAACACTCATATCATTAATATAATACATCGTTGTGTGTATATTGACCATGATAAAAGAGTATGGGGAACTAAAATCCACTAGGAAGGGAAAGGGAGGAGGCTAAGAGCATAGGAAAGGGGCTAAGCTAGAGGGTTTGTCTCTAAGGGAATATTATATTATCATTCCTAAAGTATAAGGAAAGGATAAAACTCATATTATCCTAAGTCCTTATGGAAAGAGAAATGAAATAAAAGTGGAGATAAATGAGCTCTTGGAGGGCCATGTGTCATCAAGGGTGCAAGCAAATTAAATGTGGGGAAATTAGTCCATTTCGGACACACTTGACCATTCTCCCCAGTCACCCTCGCATTTCATGATTTTACCAGTTTGCCATTGTTTCACCTAGTGTTGACCAGTTACTCCATCGTTTGACCCCTGCAACCCTGAAGTTGTACGTGGTACTTTTCCCAAGCCAATACGGTTCCTTAACCAAACTCTGTGTTTGACCATCACTCATACCTTTCCTATTATGTGTAGCACACTATTCCTTACCTGAACGTGGTTTCTACCAACACCTGTTCCATACCTGTTTTATGTTTTTTTTTTCACCTAAGCCTGTACTTGGTTGACTTAAGATATGGATTGAAGAGGCTAGTTGTCAGGCCCATGGACTGAAGAGGTGGGTTGTCAGGCCCGTGAGAAGCTCTCTCCAGGTGAGATAATTGTTGAGGAATTGATTTCCTGAGGGAGCCCAACTGCATCTATCGAGCTCTCAGACTTCTTGTCTGGCCTATTGTTGAAGTCCTGGAAGGGAATTAGCAGGGTATTCGAAGGACTATTGAGAAGAGAAGGGGAACAATTCCTGTGGTGGGACAGGCATGTGGAGAGTGAGAGACTATAAGATGGTAGTTTGAGTTGGCTCCTGGGACAAAATCCTTCCTGTTGTCTGTATTGTCTCAACCTAGCCTAGGAATTCCTTTACCCAGGTGGAGTTTAGTCCCAGCTCAAGGGTGACCCACTGCTGAGAGTTATGAGTAGCATGGTCTAAGGATGGGAGGATCGTGGAAGGTCTGCATGTAGTTGGTGTTCTTCTATAAAAAGATAAGTATGAATTATGTGTTCAATTGCATGTTGTGTATTTGTACATGTCTTTATATTTATGAGTATTTCCTGTGTATGTTGTATGTATAGGATTACTATTATTTCTGCATGAATCTATATATTATCAAAATGTATCTATCTGTATTAAATTTGTATAAATATATACAATAGAAATGAATAATTTTTATGTGGCATTGCCCAGCAGCCTAAGGCTGGGGATGCTACAATTTAGTACCAGAGCTTAGTAAGACTATGTTATTGTACAATTTGGTACTAGCATTAAAGTCTCCTAGCAGGAGGATATTACCTTCATTTTTCAAATTAAAAATATCTTGTTCTAAATTATTATAGGGAAAATTGCTATCTATATTGTTTTTCTTATAAAAAGTAGAATTAATAGGTTCAAAATATCAAATTTCTATATACATATTTCTAGCATTGGTGTCTAAAGTTTCTATCCAAATGTATCGATTTAGAGGGTCGATCTTATGAAGTTGAATGTGAGGAGAAATTATCTTTCTAATTTAACAAGCTATGCCTCCTATCCCTCTACGGTGGGAATTCTTGTTCCATGCCGACCAAAAGACAAATATTTCTATGGTAGGGACTGTAGACTGTTCATGCTCCTAAGTTTCAACTAGACAAATAATATCAATATCACTTAGGATCCAACTTATCATAGGACCTTTACACCATTGAAAGCCATGACAGTTCCAAAAAAGGATCTTGAGTGTCCCAAATTCCTCTTTATTATTATCCTTCTAGTCTCTATCCCTAACAATAGCTTTTCAATTTCTAATTATTGCCCATTTTCCTTCTTTCCTGGCTTCTTTTACCTTTTGAACTTCCTTCCTTAATTCATCTTGGTCTTCGGGAATGAGGTCTTCATTTATAAATATTGTTGACCCTTTTAAGCTCGAAGATTTACTGAGTATGCTATATTTATGCTCATTACAACTTACTTTGACATGAATCAACCTATATTTGTGATCAATTATTTTTCCTAGCCTCTTTGCTTCTATGAGGTAAGTTGTATCAATTTTTTATTTATTATTTAATTCTTCTTTTACTATTGCTAGCGTATCCTCTTGTTGTTCTTTTATACCAAAAATTATGCATTTCAAGGATCTTTTATTACGCTCATGCTCCATTTCAATTATCTTATTCATTTCCTCTTTGATGGGTTTGATATCCAATTTGTTTTCCAAATTACTAAGGGTCAAATTGTTGGTTAGTTTTTCTTCTAGCTCTTTATTCCTATCTCTCAAGTTGTGATTTTCTTCAGCCTCTCCTTCTTGGGTTGATTGTTTATGTTTTTCCATTTCTTGAATCCTATCCTTCATTATCTGTAATTCACTCTGGACCCATAAGAATCTATCCTCTATTTGATTTTGAATGGTATCTTTGAAGAGTCTAATTGTTTTAGCAAGCAATGCCTCTAGTTCTATTTGTAGTTTTATGTCTCTTTTTTCACTCCTTTTTTCTAATGATTCTAACGCTATTTGGATTTTGGCATCTCTCTCTTCTCTCCTTTTTTCTAATGATTCCATATAATCATAAAGGATGTCTAGGGTGATTTTGGGGGGGCTCCCCCTAATAGGATGAGTTTTTGGAATAGGTGGTGGATTGCTCACATTGAAAATAAGAGAAAAAAGTAACAATTATTATTTTGGATTGACTTTAAAAATGGAAAATAATTTTCTTAATTGATAATAATGATATTAATTATTATCTCTCAAATCAAATTTTACTTATTAAAGTTAAAAAAAATAGATAAAAAAAATAAAATGTGTTTAAATCTCTTTAATATATTTTAAATTAAAATTGAGTCAAAGTAAAAAGTGACTCACTTGATTTCACGTGTCCAGGTGTTCATCTGGTTGAAGAAGCCGCAACTAATTTATGAACACGCATACAAGTGCTTAATGGGTGGAGGAAAAAAGAACTAAAAATTATTCAAAATTACAGAGAGCGTTATGAAAACCTCAGAGATTTTCCCCTCACCGAGAGACCGAGAGCTCAAAACCATAGAGAAGTCTTATGGTTCACATCATAGAGAGTAACTACAGAGATTGTATTATTCACATTCAAAACCTCAAATATATCTATCTATCTATCTATCTATCTATCTATCTATCTATCTATCTATATATATATATATATATATATATATTACAAAAATGGTTGGATATTTTGTATTAAAAAGAGGGCGAGACCTCGAAAAAAGATACATTAGCCTTTCATGGAAGGTATAAAGATGGTAGAGACAAAACCCAACATATAGTAGAAAAATTACATAAAGGGTACTATAAAAATGAACCTAGATACATACTAACAGCACTAGAAGATGGCTAAATAGACAAACTGAGAGATATATAGACTGAGGAGCAGGAGCAGACCCCCTGGAACCAAATCCATTTAAAGACCGACAATAAGACGAGAAACACCACGTGGTCATCCACATGTTTTCCACCACATATGTAATATCCCTCGGTAGAGCCCCAATTGTAATTATGAATTGTAAACATGTTTGTTAGGATGGTAATATGAGTTATAATAAGCTAGGAGGCTTATGTGATGATTAGGCGAGAGAGCCTAGGATGTTAAGGCCAGGAGCCTGTTTTGTATATGTAATTATGAAAATCATTACTAAAAATTATACATCGATGCGCATAGACCCTCCACGAAGAAAGAGTTATGGGGGACTAAGCTCCACTAGATGGGGAAGGGGATAAGTGTTTATGAATAGGGGCTAAGCTAGAGGGATTACCTCTAAAGGAATAATATTATATTATTATTTCCTAAAGGCCAAGGTTTGACATAATCTGTGTTCTCCTAAGTTCCTAGGGGAAAGGGGGATGAGTGTTAAGTGGAGCTCATGCAACTTCAGGGAGACATGTGTCAATCTGGGCGCATGCAGTTTTAAGTGGGAAAGTCAGCTCATTGTCTGGGATCTCATTCATGAGTCTCAGGATTCCGACGACGGTCACAATCCTTCACCATTCAATATGCACTCTCGCGAGGTTAGTCACCCTGGAAGTCCACCATACTCCCCACTGATGCATGTGCCATTGTAACCTACACATACTCGAGTTGTCCTACATATTTCTTGTGAAGCACAACGCACTTGTATTGTGCTTGAGCCTGTGTCATGCCTTAGCCGTTGACTGTTGCTGCCAATGAAGTTCCTTGGATGAGCTTGGCTTGCTGCCATATCCTATGTCCTTTTCATTTTTTGTTGTTGACATCACCCGTGTTCGTTCGACTTAAGAGTTGAATTGAAGAAGCAGGTTGTCAGGCCTATGAGAAACTCTCCCAGGTGAGAGAGTTTGTTGGGAAGTGAGATCTCCTGGAGGGAGTGTCGTAGCAGCTACAGTACTCTGAGACTTCCGGTCCAACCTGTTGTTGAATCCCAAGGTAAGGGAGGTGTAGTGACCGATGGACTTATAATAGTGAAGGTGTACCCTCCTGGGGTGGAACAGGCGTGTGGGGAATGAGGGTCTATGGGTTGTGGGAGAAAGTGGCTCTTGGGATAAAAGATCCTTCTTGTTGTTTTATGCAACCTCCTTGTTGTCCTTGCCAAGCCTAGAATTCCCTTTCCCAGTGGAGATTAGTCCCGGCTCGGGGGTGACCCACTACTGAGCGTGATGAGCAATGCGGTCTATGGCTGGGAGGTTCGTGGAAGGTCTGCACACAGTTGGTGTACTTCAATTGAAATATAAGTACCCATTCCTATGTTCATTTGCATGCTAGGTTGAAGAGTATTGTCTATATATGTTGTTATATTATGGGTTTTTCCTGTGAGTAATGCATGTATGCTTTTATTGTTATTTCTGCATTAATCTATGTATGAACAGAATATGTTGTTTGTTTATGTTTATATTTATATGCATATGATCATTGTTGTTTCTATGAGTAGCATGGCCCGGCCTGGGTGGCCAGGGGTGTGACAAAATGGTATCAAAGCAGAGAATTAAAGGTTTCACTCGTCAGGTAGAGCTACCTGGCAGGGGTTGGTGGCCGAGGACATTACAAAATGGTATCAGAGCCATGGTTTCAACACTGAGCCTATATGGGCTAGGAAAGTGGAAGTTAAAGAGAAGGTTTTGGAAGGAAATCGTTGTTGAAATGGACAAAATTGAAGTTCAGGGCCTAGTTTTCTACACTGATCCTGAATTAGGCCGTATAAGTGGTTATGGAATCAAAAGATCAGAGAAAATTGTTGTTGAAAAAGAAAAAAATTGAATTTCAGAGCATTCCAAAGTGCCAAGAGAACACCTTGGCCATGTTTGGAAGCTTAGGAGGTATAGCAGTTCAAGAACGATTGCAGAGAAAAGAGACTGAAGTAATCGTGGGTTTGGAACTGCAAGGTATGAAGTTGGGCCATGGGATTTGTTCGGGAGAAGGAGGATCCTTCACAAACATTAGATCCGGAGAAAAATGCATGAGGATTAACCCTTAAGTACTTATGACTTCATGACTTTGGTGAAGTTTATGTGTGATAGAGAAGAAAGGGTCGAAGCCCGAAGTTCTAAAGTCCCGAAGAGGATCTACATAGTAGATCCATGGGGCAAGGGGGAGTGTTTACCATTGGATTTTACCAAGGAAGGATCAGAACCGTAGGTTTGAGCCAAGAGAGAAAGGTAAGAAAGTTCGGGAGAAACGGGGTATGCTAAGTTGAAATCTCTCGAATCTCGAAGTCTCGAAGTGACGTGGCCTACTAACGTCACTAGGGATGACGTGGACACATGGGATGTGTGCCCCCTGTCAATGATTTAAGAACCTTTGTAATATTTAAATGCAGTTAGGACGTGACATATGTCACCCACCTGATTGGGATACGTGTCGGCTTCGTGTGTCCTACCACGTGGCACTCCAGGTGGTGTCACAATGTAGTTAAACTTGGCAAAGAAGTTAGCTAGATGGAGGCTGCATTAATTTTGATCACGATCTATCAAGATCAATGGCCAGGAGGAATTGCAGAGATCGAAGTTGCGCGGCAGATAATTCTATAGGCTGGTCACGCAATCCAAACCATGGTTTCCTAGAAGGGGTACGTGTCAGCATGGGGAAAATTGCAGAAAGATTGGCGAGTTACTCCAAAACCACCAACCCATGTCCCCACAATTTGAAAAGTACTAAAGTTGATGTGATGTTTTATGTCACACACCCACTATGACATAATATATTTTTCACCTTTTTCTCGAGGGACAGAATCCTCGAAGTCCTACAGGGGTCTAGCATAGGCTAGTTCTTCTCTTTTCCACCTCCATGTGATCATTGGTTATGACCAAAGGGCAAACAAACTAGTTGCCTTTTCGCATTTCGTGACTCAGCGATGCAGGCACGTCAAGTCTTTCGACTCTGCAAACCCCAAAACCCAAAATCTCACCTTCGAGGAGATCGACGACTGTAAGTCTCCCCCTGCTCCGATGGTCCTAGCCATATCAGGATTTTGGTAAACGAGAGTTCATAAAGAAAGAGAATCGAGTCTTTCGACTCTTCAAACCCCAAAATATGGAATGTGCTAAGGTACTCGGCTCCACCCTTGTCTCGGTGTCATGTGACCTTCGGCTAGGATGCAAGTCGCAGCACCTATCTCTTTCGGGTTTCATGACTTCAGAATTCCTGTTGCAAGTGTTCCTTACCTTTTGGAATGTCGAACCCCAAAACGCGATATAGGTCAACAAGGTGTTGACTCCTTCCCTGTGATGAGAACACACCACCTGTCACCTCCATGTGACCCTTGTTATGGGATGTACCACTTGTAATCCATGTGGCTCCTACATCTGGGATGTGCCACCTATTTTTCGGAGCCGTCGGCTTTCAAGACTCAAGAGAATAACAAAATTTCGTCCCCTTCTCTCTACAAACCCCGAATTTCAATACACGGGTTCTTGTACGAGATCCAACGATCCTCGGTGGTTTGGATCCAACGGTCTAGATTCTTTCAGAGTTTTCCCAAAACTCGGGCTGCTCTCCATGCATCTCCTCCGATGGACAGTCTAGGACCTTTTGGGACTCCTCCTTTATACCACAGAGTGCGTCGGGGTTTCAGGTACCAAGATTTCATAACTTGCGAAAATGAGGGATCTTGCCCTTTGGTTTCCCGGGTGCCGAAACGCTGAAACCTATTCTATCTACACTGATTCAGGATTTCGCATACAGGGACTTTGTGACTTGCGAAGACCAAGGTCTTTCCCTTTGGTTTCTTGGGTGCCAAAATGCCGAAACCTATTCACTCTACACTGATTCGAGATTTCGCATACATGGCTTTCATGACTTGCGAAGACAAGGGGTCTTGCCCTTAGGTTTCCCGGCTGCCAAAACACTAAAATAAATTCACACTACACCGCTTCAGGATTTCACATACTGGGATTTCATGACTTACGAAGACAATGGGTCCATACCATTGGGTTTCCCGGGTGCCGAAATGCCGAAATCAATTCACACTACACCACTTCAGGATTTCACATACTGGGATTTCACGACTTGTGAAGACAAGGGGTCTTGCCCTTGGGTTTCCCGGGTGCTGAAACGTCGACTGACAGCCACATGTCCTCTACAAATGGATGGTCCAGGTAACTCCCATGGATCTTTGAGATCTACGGTCCCGATTTACTTTTCTACTTGCGAAGGTTAAAAGGGGTCGAGGCATTAACGCCTATGTTCCTTCCTCCAATCTAGCGGCCGTGATAGACCTTAGATCCTCTGAAAGGATCTTATCCATTCATCTAGCAAATGTAAGGGTAATTTCTTTTGGTATTTACAACTTGCTATCCTTCCCGAGCTTCGTCAGCTATGAAGGACTTGAGAACTTTGCGCTCTTTCTCCTAGATTTGACTCTTCGAAGAGTCTTCAACACAACTACTATGCTCCTTCATCAAGGGGTTCTGGGGTTCTATTTGATCACAGAGAGCCTGTGCATATCGACACTACCTCTCATGAGCTTAACAAACTCCGTCCTCTAAGGCGTTCAGATCGACTAGGCGAGTAAACCATCGTACATGCAACTATGCCTAAGATCGACGAGCTCACAGTTCATGGCTCTAGCTTAAGACACTACAAAACTCCATAATTTATGGGAACAAGTCATGTCTGAACCCTATAATTCCTTTCTTTCCTGATTATATGACTCAGTAGAAAATAGAAGGGATATAGTACATCCATTAAGTATTCATTCACATTCCTGAGAGAAAGCACATCATACCAATTCATACACCGTTACAACTAAATTACACAGGGTCAAAATTCACTTATCTATTATAGGTTGCCACCAGCCAACTGAATTTGGGTGTTCGTCCTTCCACCCGACCGTAGACTTAGAGGCATTCAATATTATCACTCTGGCCACCCCCATGCCAAGCCATGATATCACCAGGGAACTCTCACTCTTCTCGAGGGTTCTCTCTCTGTTTTCAGTTTCTATTCGGGTCCTGTTTTCTACAACTTGGAGCTTTCTCGCTCACTTGTGGCCTCGACAAGGTTTCTAATATGTCCTTCGGCATCAATCTCACGACCTTCTATTCATGATTCACTGGGGAGCTTCACGCCTCCCCCTTGGGAGCTTCTGCCATTGTCTCACGTCCCCCTCCTCTCTTGCTGCCTCTGTGTGTATAATTGTCACCTTCCTTCTGTCAGAAGGAAGCTCGGGTCTACCTAGTCTATCAGACCCTACGATACTTTAGGATGACTTCCTGCAGCTAGACCATGCTCCCATTCATGGGGGTGGTTGTTAGTTCAACCATCGGTCCTTTTTTCATTGACTGATTTCCTTTCCTTAGGATTCAAAGGAGGTTTGTCATCCTTATCAAGGGAGATTTGGGGTTATTTGATATATGAACCCTCTTGTATAGTTCTCACATTCTTCCTCTAGTGATATCATGGCCAGTACTTTCAAGGATTCACCCCCACAGTCAGTTATTGGCAACTCAAACAATAATACATTTACATTTTCCTCATGCATTAGCATGGAAATTCCTTTTTTATGATTAATTACAAATTGGGGGAAACAGGGTGTTACAATTCCCTCCCCCTTAAAGGAACACCGTCCTCAATGTTCTTTCTCAAAAACACCTATCATGCCTTTCTCATTCAGCCACTTCAGAAGTCTTGAACTTCATCCTCGGTCAGGTCCTCCTTCAGGATCTTAGTCTTCGTCACTTGCCTTCAATAATTCTTGGACAACAAGCACATTAATCACAATTTTGTGCGAAAACATCTTACTATTGTTCAAAATTACAAAGGAAAACTTCATATTCTAGCACAGTACTTATCTGTGCAGTTTGTGGATCCGTATCCACATGGTAGTTTTGTTATCCATGCTCATCACTTTCCTTGACATACCCATTGGGTGCATGATTTTAATTCAATAGCTCACAAGAGCTATCATGATTTCATCTTCCTTTCCAAGGTTTTTCCGCATGGGAAACTACCCACTGTGTGCATGATCCCAATAGTTTACAAGAATTATTAAGGTCTCCTCTTCCTTGCGGTCACTCATCCTCCAGGCCCAGGCT